>CABFOW010002241.1:10919-64716 GCA_902141385.1 Timema californicum | reverse complement strand
AAAAAAAAAAAAAAAAAATTAGTGGTCCAGTAGGGGTTCTAAAAAAAATCTTCTACAAATTCACTCCAAACGTGTTAAAGCCCACCTACTTTGCTCTGGTTAACTCGCATTTGTCCTACTTAAATGTAAATATAATCTGGGGTAATACTTTTAACTCATTTAATACCACTAATAAGACTACAAAACACAGCACTAAAAATATTTTTCGGCTGCCCAGCGGTGAGGACGGCGACATTAAGCTTAAAAGGTTGGGTATTTTGAAATTAACTGAAGCTATTTTTCTGGATACTGTTGTAATGGCATATAAACTTTTAAACAGCATAACTATTTTTCAATATAATACCACAAGAAATAAAGATGAAAAAAAGTTAATCTTTATAAAAAGGAAGTTAAAAGATACATCCTAGAAAATAATTTTGATCAGCTGATATGTGGGTGTAACGTTATCTGTAATTTTGTAGAAATTGATATTATAATTGGGGCAGTATGTGTATGTATACTGTACTTTTTTATTTTTTTGTAAAGATTTTTTTGTTGCAGTTTTACTATCATTGGGCTGAATGCATCTAAAATAATGTGGCCGGGTGAGGACAAATAATGTATACCCTGTAATAGACCTCACTTTCCTCAATGTATGTAACTAGTTAGTGAATGAACCACGCCTACATTAGGATGTTTATATCCATACAGGCCGATCTTGGCTCGTTTTATAAACAACTTTTGAATGAATAAATAAATAAATAACTTTTATAAGGATTAAAAGTTGAATTGAAGTAAATTTCTCAATAAAATAATGTCTTAACGAGAGCCTGTACAACGCGCATGTGCAACTCCGCATAAAGAAATGGAAATGGAACAGAAGATGTAATAATACACAATTGCACTAAGGAATAATAAACAAAATAAGAAACATTTCAAATTTCTTTGTTTATGATTCTTATGTTTTCTTATAGGTTAAATTAAGTTATTGAAGTATATTTTGGGGAAATATTAGCTTATTAAAACATCAATTTGATTAAATTTTTATCAAGAGTGTGTAGAAACACTCTACAATAATGTAAAGTAATAGTGAAGGAAGCCAACCTGAAAGGATAGTTAGGTTGGGCCTAGATATAAACAAACACACTTCTCTATTTCTTCTTACACTTTTACACTTCCCAATTCTTCTAACTTCCGCAGTTGCACATTGTTTTGAATTTTTGGAAATATTTATTTTTCATATGAAGAGACATTAATGAAAAAGTAATATTCCCGAAAATTCAAACTAATGTACAGCTGCGGAAGTTTCAATGAAGTGGAAAGTGTAAAAGTTTAAGAAGACGTGTAGAGAGAAGTGTGTTTGTTCCAAACTAGGCCTAACATAACTCTCCTTTCAGGTTGGCTTCCTTCACTATCACTTACTTTATATCATTGTACAGTGTTTCTACACTGTTTTGATAAACATTTCCAAGCCATCATGCAATTATCAATTGTATTAACTTTTTTTATAATTATTATTGGTGTAATTTTAATGTCCTTAAAGACATGAGTGTGAAACCATTTTGATTAATTTTTTATTAGATTTTTATTTGAGTGTTGTTTATATTTTTAAATTGTTTTATAAATGTTATTTCCAATTTAAAAGCCGATATTTCCAATGTTTAACTTTTTTTTTCAAAAGTATTTACTTTTAATAAAAATGAATGTCATTCATATTTTAAGAACATGTCTTTTAATATAATTTAACATTCAATATACTCGAGTTCGACTCGAACTCGGGAGCTTTCAGAAATACTCGACTCCAATGAACAAACCCAAGCTCGCAGACCCCTACCAGACAGCGTTCAATTGAATCAATACCTGTATGACATGGGCTGAAGAAAACGGTGTATCTACTAAGGATGTTATAGTGCTTTGAAACCTCAGAGAAAAAGTTTTTAAACAAGGACTACAAGTTGCAAAAAAACTAACATCAATTAAGAACTATTTTATGATAAATTAGTTAAGTAAAATAGTTGTCTTAAAGAAATAGGTAGCTTTATTTTATTTATCTTGAATTTCCCTATATAAACCAGTAATCCGGCACCTCCTAGTCTTTAATAGTGCTGGATTAGTGAGACTCTCCTGTATAGTATATTTAAAATGTCACCAGTCAAAACAACACATGTTCTTAAAATAAGAATGACACTCATTTTTATAAATAATAAATACTTTTGAAGAAAAAAAAAAGAAGTAGATATGTCTTAAAATTATAATCACAGTTTAAATAAAACAAGATTTAAAAATAATAACACCACTTATAATAAAAATGTAACGGAAAAAATAATGAAAACAGTTTCAACACTCATGTTTTTAAGGAAATTGAAATTGTACTAACAATTATAAAATAAAGTTTATAAAATTGACATATTAATGAGCTAACATTTCCCCAAAATATACTTCCCTAACTTAATTTACCCTTAGAGAATACATAAAGAGTCACAATCAGTAAGAAGTTTCAAATTTTTGTCATTTTGTTAATTAGTCCTTAGTGTAATAATAGCGGGTCTTATGTTCCAATTCAATTCCTATATGCACAGTTGCACATGTGTGTTTGTGTATTCTCGCTAGATATTATACTATTGATAAATTTATTTAAATCTAATTTTTAATGTTTATAGAATGAAAAATAATAGGCTTTAAATAATATCTCCAGTGAACAATATGGAATAGTAAATGCTTTCTTTTTATTTAAATTTGGTAATTTTGGTAAATATTTACTGTAATATTTCTGAGCAACACTGATTTTAGACAGGTTATTGATTAACCAACATAAATCTATAACTAAATAGTAACTAAACTAGTGCTAGTTTTGTAGTAAAACATATTAATTAATACAAGTTTTAAATATCTAAAATTCGAAAATATTCAATAAAATGTTAAATTTTTAATTCAACTGAAATTATTATTTTAAAAAGGGACGTGGTAAAAATAACAATAGTTTAATTATCTAGTAATCTATTTAGCTATTTTTAATTTCAATTCTTTGTCATGGCCATACAATCAAAAAACTGCAATAAAGGTTAATTTGATTCAAAATAGACGACAATATTGACTAAGTTTACCAGCCGAAAGTAGTTTTTAAGCTATTACTTTATTAATGTGAAAATTGGAATCAATTTTAACAAAATGTTAAGTCACTGAATGATTTCTAAGTGTAAATGCCGATATTATCTAAATTAAATAGCCCATGCTTACCATTGCATTTTAAAAATTGATCAAATCAGAAGCTCAAAATCTGATTACTCGCAGAGCCCTAATATATATTTGAACATCCAGATCTTTGCCAGTAGTTTTATACCTTGTCAGTGAGAGCAACAGCTGACGCTCCTCTATTCAAGAGAAGTTCCATTACTGCCAAATGACCACATGCAGCCGCGTCGTGTAGGGGCGTAATGCCCTCACATCCTGCTCCACCACGATCATTAATAGAAGCTCCCTTGTCCAGAAGGAGTTCTACAATATCTTTGAAGCCATGATTACTGGCTTCATGGATTGGTAGCCATCCACAATGATCCCTCACATTCACAGAATGGCCCTGTGCAAAATATAGGGGAGCATTTTATATGATATATTTATTACTTTAAAAATGTACTTTAAAGTAGTGGCTGTAAAAGGTACTAAGAGATGGAACCCTCAAATCTTTAAGGGGGGCTCTTGAGAAGTAGTTCCAGAAAACGACACAGATCAATGTATTTTAAACTGTGTGAACTGACAACAATTGGTACTTTTTCGCTGACCAATGTGGCCAGCCGCCTTAAGAATATTTGAGAATCAAGAATATATCATTTCATTTTCACTTTTTTGAGGTATTTAATAAGCACTTTTTGAATCAACCATTCAGTTATTTATTTTCTATGGTTTGATTATATTTATATCAAAGAGAACAATGGAGATTAATTATTTCCGAAAAAACTGCAAAAGTGACCAATAGATAAATGGCAGGAGCAAATAACAGAAATCGAGCGAGTGAGAGGAGAAGAATAGGAGAAATTAAAAGAGGAATAATGCTTAGAGGAAGACTGGTGGAAGGATAGCTGAAGATGGAGGCAACTTACTAAATTGACTTGGCCTTTGGCTGTAAAAACTTGTTGATAATGATTTGATTATATTTATATACTTTATCTTATGTTTATTATTAAAGATTCAATGGTAAAATTAATATTTGCATTAAAGATTTAGATTCTTAAAATAGTTAACTCTAGTTTGTTTTTGTCACCATCTCTCGACTAATTGTTTACCTATATTCATTTGAACTAATTACGCTAATGCATTAAGGATGAGGAAGGTTGAATTATAGGAAGTGTATTAGCATTTATGTAGAATGTGGAAAACCATTTAGGATAGACCCCTCTCAGTACATCAGATTAGGATTTAAACCCAAATCTTCACATTGTTGAGAGTCCTGACTATTGCTAAAATGATACTTTATAAAATTCAATCACAGAAACGGGTTCAACTATACTTAATCCATGAATAATTAATATTAAACTTATCTATATCTAAAGGAATTTAGTGTCAAAGTAGGGTTGTGCGAAGTTCAATTTTTAAATTCGAAGTGAACTCAAATCAAATATATTAAATATTCTCGGAGCCTAATCAAAGTTTGACTAATTTCTATTAGTTGTTTTATGCATGAAAAATTATTATTTTGTGGTTATTTATATGACTTTATGCACTAAAATCACTTGGAAAACGTTTTTATTACACAATTGTTTTGTGATATTTTGTTTTAAATTAATAATAAACTAAGTTATTATCACACAAGCAATTCAATTTCTTCAAATTTTTTCTATATAAATAAAAATTTGTAATGTACAAAACAGCTTAGGTTGGCTATAATTGAAGGTAAATAGGGTAGTCCGGATGTCAATATTTTTACTATCAACTCTTCGAAGCCCAGATTTGTTTCGAAGTGAAGCTGATGTTTGTTTTGAAGCCCAGTCAAAGTTTTGAAGCTTCGCACACCCCTAGTTAAAAGAAAAGTCACCTCTTCTAATAATGTCTTGACAGCGATTAGTTTGCCAGATATGCAGGCTGTGTGAAGTGGAGTTTCTCCCTTTTCATTTCGTTTGTTACTGAAACGACTCCTTTTGCGAGCCATACGAGGACGGACAAACTCTTCATTCTCATCAGTTGACTCACCTATTTGTCAGAGACAAACAATTCAAATAATATGATTTATAAATACACCCCACTTCAATAATCTACATATGATAGTAAGGTTCAAATGTATTCTTAATAATATATGGATGATAAGAGGGCTAAAGAACACATAAAAGGAAAAGACACAATATGGTTTTTACAATGAAAAGAGGAACACAAATCATTCTTAACTTTACTGACAATGATCCGTGAAATGTGTTTCTCATTTCATTATAAATCCATGTGTTTGTTCCTTTTATTTGTTTCAATCCTTATTTTTTGTCCTTCATTATATGACAATGTGTACTTCAAAAGTGAAGCGAGGTTTTCCTTGAAAATCAATTTAGCCTAAACAAACATGATAGTAAAATCCTAAATATCTTGAAATTAAATAGACATATTTGCACAGATACAGGCTATACCATAGTTTTAAGGACTTAGGGCAATAATAGGCTATGCCCTCACAATGATAATATTCTAAAAATCATATTTAATTATGTTCCTATACTTTCTTACATAGAGCCTTAAACATATTGGTGTTGATCTCTGAAAGTAAAATTTTACTAAATCAGGGAATAGTATGAATTACTAGCATTATGAATATATATTTTTTTAAATCTTTAGTATCAATCAAACGAAATTAATATGTTGTGGCATAACATATTATTAACCCAAGACCTGCAATTGTAATTAAGTTTGATACTAGCAGTTAATTATTTGGTAAACCTGAGAGAAGCTCCAGGCATACAGTTTTGCCAATGTTTGAAGTTTCATCTCCATCAACATCATCATTATCATCCTCTACTTCATCACTGTCATCAATTCTATCTCCAGCCTCTTGAATCTTCTTTTCTAGTTGCTTCTCAGTCTCGCCTAATGAATATAACATCATTACACATTACACACAATAACAAAAGTTGAATATCTATAAATAATGATTCATGTCAGTTATAATTTTGAACACTAGAAAAATATTGTAAGATAAATTTTAAGGTTAGCTTATGTAAGACAATCGGTGTTAAGATAATATCTGTGCTGTAAGATAATATGGTAATTGATAGAATTTTTAAGGACTGCATCTTATTACCCATTCGGGTTATACACTTATGTACTAATTATGCTAATAGTTTAGGGATGAGGAAGGTTGAATTTAGAGGAAATGTACTCACATTTGTTTGAAACAAATGGGGAAACTATTTAAGAAACAGCACCCTCAGAACACCTGACCAGGATTGAATAACGATCTCCCTGTCATCGGCAGTCTAGACTATTGCGAGAGTAGCGCCTTAGACCAGGCAACCACCGAAGTGAATATATTTTAATAAATAAGGAAACAAGACAAATGAGGTCTTGTAACATTATTTATTGAAAACCCTCATATGTTGTAGTTGTATTTTTAAGATATCGTTACTCATGCCTCCTAATGTAGCAGAAGAGAATAATCAGATATCGTTACTCATGCCTCATAATGTAGCAGAAGAGAATAATCAATTGGACATAGACATGGCCTCGAGTTAATTTGGCATTTAAGATAATATAAATTTTACTTGGAGATTTAATATTTATTCAAAACCGTTATATATGTTAGGGGTGACTTACTGCATGCATGTTAAAATATTCATCAGATGTCAAATACAAATTAGTAGCAACCGAAGATGCCTTCCTTAAGAGGTGTTGCTACCTCAAACGTTCTATTGTTAACTCTTTCTTTATTCTGTGTCTGAACCATGCCATTGAGCTTTCTTTTTTGTGGTGTTTAACATACCATACCATGAGTGGCTAAGATTCTCCACCAAAAAAGGGGGCTCAAATGTGCCAACTACGCAAATATCAACTAATTTACAAGTGCCGATGATGGGAAGGTTTTTTGGAGAGTTACATGCTATCTTTCGCTGTGCGTGTCAAAATGTGGGTGTTGGTTGCGACACTAAACAAAACTGATTAATTATACTCCAATTTCTTGTTTGGCTTAACCCTATATTACAAAGTTCAATTTAATATTTAAATAAGTAAGGGCGTGCCAAGCCCACTTTTTCAGTTCAAAGCAAAGTTGACTAAAATTATATTAGATATTCTCAAAGCCAAACCGAGATTTAAATATTTAGAAAAATGTTCAATGCTAAAGAGATATTACGTGTTGCCTAGCTATATAACATTATATATTGAATATAATTTACAAAATATGATATTAAAAAACATGCTTAACACATTTCATCCAAGTTGATGTTTTTGAAGCTCCGCACACCTTTAGAAATAAGATAAATCTGAAATACTAATTTAAATAATAGGGTTAATTTATATTAAGGGTCTGAGAGTTTGGATATTTTCATTTAAATCAAGCTTGAGTTGAGTACTTCAAAAAGCTCCCAAGTTTGAGTATATTTATAGTTTTAAAATGTTAAAAAATATATATATATATTTTTTTTAACAGTAAAATAGTATATTTAAAATGTCAGCAGTTAAAACAAACATAAAATGTAAATACCACATCTTTAAATTGTGAGATTTTAAAAATACATGAAAAAAAACACATTTACTTTAAATACAAATGACACTCATATTTAGGCCTATAAATAGTAAATACTTTTGAATTTAAAAAAATGAAAATATTCTTTTTTAAATTATAAACGACCATTAAAAAATTATTTAAAAATAACTACAACACTCAAACAAAAATATAATAGAAAAAATTATTAAAATGGTTTCAAGACTCATGTCTTTAAAGTCGTTACAATTATACTAAAAATTGTGAAAAAGTACATAAAATTGATGTTTTAATGAGCCAATATTTCCTCAAAATAAGCCTCCATAGCTTTAATAACCCTATAAGAGAATGTAAGAATCACAATTTAGAAATTTGAAATGTTTCATATTTTGTCTATTAGTCCTTAATGTAATAATCGTGCATGATCCCTTCCTCGATTCAAATAATGTTCCTCTATACACAGTTGCACTTGTGCTTTTATGGGCTTTCACAAGAAATTATCTTATTACATAATTTATTTCAATTTTATTTATAGTGCATTAAGTTGATGTTAATATGTCAAAATGAAAATAAGATGGTTAAAATAATATTTCTAGTTGAAAATTTGGAATAGTAAATGCTTTTTTTTTATTTAAATGTGGTAAGTTTGGTAAACTATTTACTGCAATGTTGACCAACATATTTTTATAAATAAATAGTAACTAATGCTGGTTTTATTTGTAGTAGAACGTATTAATACAGTATTTAGTAACCTACTTAGGTAATTTTATTTTCCATTGCCTCATCATGGCAATGTAACTTCAATTGTGGATAGTTCAAAATTGACAAAAATCTTGAATTAGTCTACCCGCTGTAAGTAGTTTTAGAGCTTTATTATATTATTAATGTGAAATTTGATATTAATTTTAACAATTCGTTAGGTTACATAATGATGTATAAGTGAAACTACTGCCGATATCATCTACATTAAATAGCATATAATTAACACTGTTGATTTGTGTGTACATCAAGATAAAGCTCAAAAATGACAAGCCTACAGAACTTTCCACCTTGATCTTGAGCTCTTTAATGACAAGCTCGGCTCGAAACCTGAGTACTTGCAGAGCCTTAATTTATATTATTACTAACCCACAATCTCTGGTTTCATAAGTTTCTGCATGGATATGAGAGCGCTGAAAACCAAAACCTCCAGCTTCAAATCACCAGCCTTGATCACAAGCTCTTGAGCAGATTTATAGAGATCAAACAGTTCCTCATAACTTGCTCCTTGAAGTTCAAGTACTTCCGCTATGTTGAGAGTAGTCTTGCAAGCCTGGATTTAAAAAAATGAATAACACTATGTTTACAAAATTTTTCATTTTTATTATTTAAAATGAATGAAATTTTTAAGAAATAAATAGGCCCACATTCAATTTAAAATTGTTTGGTAATAAAAACACAAACATAACTAGCAAAATGTATTAACAAATAAAATATAAATCCAATATTTATCAACTATTTTAATAAACCATTTAATATTAAAAGAAACCATAATTAAAATCATTAAATTTGTGTAAGATAGTAAGTACTAACATAAAACTAGGTGGGGGTATATTGTTTTTGCATCATTTAAATCAATAAACTAATAGTAGAACTAGACAAATTTGTAGCATTTTTTCTTTTCTTAAATTTGATATATTATCAGCCAAATTGTATTTCATTTATGTTAAATTTATTTACTTTACCATAGGCATGCAACTTTACTAATGACTTACCCGCTTCAGTGGCTGTACGATTTAAGGCATCACTCTTGTGTTAGGGTGGCCTGCTGATGATGGGGAGATTGCAGTTCAAATCCCAGTTTAGTCCACCGAGGGTGATTTCCCACTCTCCTTCCATGCAAATGCGGGGTGGATTACCTCTAAAATACTTCCTTAGTAATCCCTGCCCCATTATAGTAATTATTGTTTAGGTATACTAATTCAACAAGTAGTATTTATTTATTTGAGGTATTTAATGTGCACTTTCTGAACCCACTGATTATATTAGCGCACAAGGATTTCTAAGGACAAGAGAGAAAGGGACCACCAATTTTGCGGGGAAAGGTATTTTTCCATAACTTCCGGAGTTCTTTTACATAGTACAATTGACATGGGACCAATGACTTTACTTTCTGTCTGAAGAAAACTGTGCTATGGATTTTTTATTGGTCAGGTAAAATTCCGTCCACCCCGGCTTGATTTGAACCCACAAACATTGGGTCCTGTGGTGAGCACTTTACCCCAAGAGCATCGAGGTTGACACCAAGTCGTAAGGCGCTGTGAAAATAATAAATAATACTAATCACTCACTTCAACTGGGTTGTTGTTATGAAGCTTCAGTTCCATGTGTAGGTATTTTAGCGCCTCTTTGTATTGTTTGTTGTCCTTGTATGTTTGTGACAGAGACACATAAACTGGGGCTAAGCCCTCACATCCTTCTCCTTGGGACTCCACACACTAAGAAAACATAAATTTTATGTGGTATTGTTTCCTCTACTTTCAGTATTAATGAGAATTCATGATGATTTCTAAAAAAAAACTACAGGCATGCGAGTACTAAAAAATTTGAGTTCAATTCTAGTTTAAGAAGTTATCAAAACTCAATTTTTTTCCCCTTCAAAATCTCAAAAATTTTGAGTTTAATTAATCTGATTTCATTTTAAGCCATTTTATAGTAAATAAAATTTCTCAATATCTGATTTTGTCTGACTGAAAAAATTATAACATTTACAAGTGTCTTGAATTTATTTAAAAACAAGAATTTGTGAGAGACTTTTTTTTCACACAAAAAATTATCTTTCATAAAAATGTATATTTGTGTTATGCATGGATATATTTCAGAAATTTAACTTGAAAAAATGTGTACTAATAATATTGCTATATATTACTCAAACTCGGATAAAACTTTGTTTTCATTCAAACTCTACTCAAAGTGAAAAATGCTTATTTGTACACTCCAACTCCTAGTTTGGATATTTAAAAGGAACAAATAGACTGATCCACATTTGTGAGTTGAAAAATCTTTAAATAAATAAAACATGCGATTTGATGTGATGTGAACCAAGTGTAGTAAAATTGTTGAAATACTCTCACCAAAAAAATTATTGAATCAATTTTTCATGGAAAAAAAAATATTCAAGAATTTACAGCTCTTTTAATGCAACATTCATAAATCAGAGTTTACTTTGACTAAATTAAATATTTTAAATAATAAGTTTTACTTTTCTGTTTGCCCATACAATTGATGTCAAGTCAAAAATAACTGTTTGCAAAAAAAAATTTTTTTTTAAGAAATCTAAATTTTAGCATACCTCCAGCATTTTATGGTAGTATTCAATAGCCTTATCAAAGTTTTTAATGGCAACACAACCATCACCCAAAGTCTCATAGATTTTCTTTTTGGTCACAAAATCATTTTCGGAGAGAGTAAGCAGTTTATCCTCTGCTTGACACAAGGCGACTGCTGTGAAAACAAATGTAAACTTGAAGTATCAAGGGGAGAACCGTTATCGTGAATGTTAAGTTTTTTTAAAATTTGAGGTAGGTATCTAATGTGCATGTTCAAAACTTACTGATTATATCACTATACGGCTTATATAAAATAGCTTAAATTTAGAATTGACTCAAGATGCAGCCCACCGGTCATTAATTCATCACTGTGAAAGAGGAAAACCAGATTTCCCCCACGATACATTTTTTGGCCACACTGGGAATCGAGCCCAGGACCCTTGACTAAATTGGCATATACCCAATCG
This sequence comes from Timema californicum, assembly GCA_902141385.1. Classification (NCBI taxonomy): domain Eukaryota; kingdom Metazoa; phylum Arthropoda; class Insecta; order Phasmatodea; family Timematidae; genus Timema; species Timema californicum. Next base: position 53,293 of record CABFOW010002241.1, on the reverse strand, counting down.
AATGAGTTAAGTTTTTGAACTAAGTTAAGTTGATCAACACCCTAAAGAAACAGCATTTGTCTTACCAATTTTTAGGTTATTTTCAATTGAATGCCTTTCAGATTTATTTGGTGTGTGAAGTTTGTACGCCTTATAAAGAGCTTGCTTTGCTCCTCTGAAGTCTGCCATACTGAAGAAAACCTTGACAACATTGAACAACATTTGAATCAAAACACTTCTAGAATAAATATGTCAATAAATTAAATAATTAGGTAACTTAGGTGATACTCATTATATTATCAAATTAATACCATTTACTGATTGATATTTTGAACCTGTCAATCAATTACATGGATGGGTCCTTTAAATCTTCCAAGCCTTAAGGATATTCGAGATTTTATTCAAAAATATTTCAGAACCAACATTCAAGGGGAAAAATAATCAAATTTTGAATATTATTTCTAAAGCTATTATTAAGCACCAAATCTTACTACCTGTTCAGGTTATACACTTAAGTACTAGCTACGCTAATAGGTTAGTAAATGGGAAGGTTAAATTTTATAGGAAGTAGCCCACATTTGTGTGGAGGGAGAGTGGAAAACCATTTAGGAAAAACCACCCCCAGTTCACCCGATCAAGATTCAAACCTTGATCTCCCCATCCTCGACAGTATAGTTCAACACGAAACTAGCGCGTAAGCTAGCTACACCACAATGTAGATTGTGTATTCGTCTCGGAAGTTAATTTTTTGTACCCAACATTAACCTTTCCTAACAAAGAAAATAATACCAAGAGTTATAACTGTTTATGTTTATTATTATTATTATTATTTACAGTTTTAAGGCATGTGGATAAAAATGGTCACTAGCGCCTTCAAAACTAATAATTTAAAATCATATCTACTTAAGGAAAACCTCTTTTCACTTTTTTTAGGTAGTTTGTAATATATGTTAGGAAGAAGGTACAGGAAAGGTAGATAGAATAATATAAAAAAGAAAAAACACTATATGGCTTTTACAATGAAAAGAACACGGTCCACACCTTACATTGCTGCCACTGGGCAAAGAGGTAATGGCTGCCTCTTAAAGAGAATTGATTGTTACTGCCCAATCCCTCAACCTAGGCTTCATTCTATGTAAACTAATAAAGGAGGAGTGTGAAATGAACTACACAACTATCTTAAAAAAGGAAACAAAAAAATACTTTAGAGAGGAAAAATAAATTGATAAAGGATGATGGAATACTTGGAAAGTAACTCGTGTTATTTGTTCCTTTTACATGTTCCTTTAAAATATTCCTTTCTAAGTGTTCTATCAACCTTTATCAATTTCTTTTTCTTCCCTCTTGTGTTTTTTGGTTTTCTCTTTTAGGAAGTTGCATTGCGCGTTTCACACTCCTCCCTGATGAGTTCTGATAAAATAAAATCTAAATCAGGGATTAGGGTGATAACAATTGATTATCTTCAAGAGGTAGTCATTACTCCTTTGTCCAATGGCAGCAATGTAAAGTGTGAATTGTGTTCTACTTTTCAATGTAAAAGCCATATTGTGTTTGTGCCCTTTTATATGTTTTCTATTCATCTTTCATGTACCGTCTTCCAAATATATATTTATTACAATTTAAAAGATATTGTGGAGATTTAAAAACATAGTAATGTCCCCATAGGGAAGAATTCTAGATACTAAACACCTGCTAAAAACAGCAAGTGAACGCACTACAATAACTGGATAACACAAATATATAAAAATGTACCAAAATATTAAAACAAAATCTCAGTATGAGACAATTAACAAATGAGTCACTCTATTAGAGTGAGACTTGAATGGTATTTAAAAGACCTCATTCACACTGCTGCATAGCAAAAAATTAAGTTTAATGTTAAAATCAAAAGTATGGTGAAGAGGGGCATATTTGCAACACCTCACCAAAATGTGGTAAACACAAACGGGAACATTGTAAAGGTCACATTTTATGTTTATTATGTTTGTTTTCTAGAATTTGGATTCTTATTCAAGAAATGTAAGTGAAATGATGATCGAGATTTGAGAAAGTGGATTTGAACCATTTCTTATCAATGATATTACCAAAATAAGGAAGTCAAAACACAACTTCTTGATTCGTAATGGTATTGAAAGAATCGAAAATCAATCTTATTATTATGATTCTCGATACTTTGATTCTTAGCTCTCAATGAAAGTAATAGTGACTAAGAAAAGCGGCAAAATATAGAATGAGTAATAATCAATTAACCCTCATATTAGTTTGCCATTATTTTATATCCATTTTAGATGATTAACAAACCTGTTTTGTGAATTGAATAGACTTGTGGTTTTGACCTTTTTAAATTATTTATAAATGTTTATCTAAGTGAAGCTTTATTTTTAAGTAAAAATACATTCTCACTATTGTAATTCCTAATTATTTTATTAATCATGTAAAATATACATTAATACTTAAGAAACTACATTTTTTCCTTCGTTTAGATTGTTTTTAATGACTATTTACATTTTTTAGTTTTTTGGTAGGGTATGAAGTTGAATAAAAAAATGTTTATAAGCCCTATGAGGCTAGATGCTTGGAAAAACAATGAAATAGGAAATGTTTAAGAATTGCAATCGAGATACAGTGACGTCTCTAAAAATAAAAACTGGTACTTTTTTTTAGCATTGCGTCTTATTATCCATCTGGGTTTTACTAATGTAAAGAGAATAGATAGGTAGTGCCATTAGAAAGAATTTGTTGATGTAATTGCTTACGTCAGCCAAGAAACTGCGTCACCCAATACAGAGCAGTTAGTAGTATGTCATGCAGTCCATGTGTTTCACACAGTTCTTTTAGTTATCTTTATGATTATTTATTTATTTGTGTTTTCCTGGTAGTGGTTTTTTCGTGTATAGTTAGTTACTTTAGTATGTTTACCACTCAAGAATCTGTTTTAATATGCCAATATAAAATACAGCAAGGATGTTCTAGTTAATGATTCAATAATAGTAACTATAATACTAAATATATCTATGAATGTTAACTATATGTAGTTGTATTGTTCTTATCAAGCTGTTTATTATTTTATAATAGTTTTTCTTTTATATGATATAATATATAGGATACAAGTCATTGCTGAACAATCAGACTTTTAGGCTCTTGGCTAATTTATTAGCGCAAGTTCTTCAATTTAGATTACATGTGTTTCTAAACATACAAAATGCCTAGCTTTGCTGTTACACTCTGTGTAAATAATCAACAAACTGCAAGGGTAATCATATATCTTTTTACTCCTTTCTTAAAGATCCAGACATTTTCTGTACATGGGAGCGCAAATGTAAAAGTAAAGACACAATTAATAAAAATTTTGTTTGAATATGTTCCATTCATTTTGCAAATAGTGACTTTGATATTTGTGGTGCTAAATTGAAAGTTAACTAAAATGCTAAGAGCTTAAAACAAATTGAATGTTGACAGTTTTAATACAATCGTTCCAACTCGTGAGTAATTTTGAACATATTTTAATAGCTTTTTAAGTGTAATTCATTCAGTTTTTCTTATTTATTGTTGTGGATTTTAAATGTGTATTAATTCATTTAATGTACCAAAACGTGATATTATAATTTCTAACAATAATTATTTAGAAAGGACTTAATTTTTCTTCCATAAAGCTTTGTGAATGTTAAGCCACGTTTCCACATGTCATTTTCAGTGATTCACTGTAGATTAATACAGAATGAACGTCAGTACACTCATTTCATTAGACTGAAATATTATTTCACGCTTTCATTAAAAGTTAAAAGGAGTTATACTTTTATTCATTGTCAATTAAAGATTTATTTAGATATTTACAGACAATACATTGTGCTGTTATAAGATTTCTCAAAAATGGTATTTAAGGGGTAATACAAACAAACAGACCCAATTTGAACTGTTAAAGACAATTTGAATGTCTATGGAATATAAGTAATGATCTGTATAGAATATAAGAGCACACAGCACCATTTTAATAAATTAAACAATAGTTTATTATTCTCAACATGATCATGATGATAAATGACACACGTGAACAAATTTATTTAGTTTTTATTTTCATTAAAAATGAATAACTTTAAATTATTCATTGAAAGAAACACATGAAAATAAGGCTTTAAGTGCTGGATAGTGTACTGAGTGACGTCACACGCTCAGCCAATCAGATGTCTTTCTCCAACTGGCGCTACCTTCTATTATTTACATTGGGTTTTACGCTTATGTACTAATTGGTGACCTGGTGGTCTAGGGGTAAGGTGTCAGACTTATATGCTGGCGGCCAGGATTCAATCCTCTGTCCCGGCACAGATTTATCTGATTACCAAACCATTCCTTCACCTCTGACAAGACATCTTGTGAATGTGGGGAAAGCCAGGTCTCCACCGTGGTTTGGATCCCACGTTAAACTGTAGGTCCTCCATTTCATCTCACAATCACCCAACCATTACACATTAGCGTAAGTGCGTATAATTCGAATGGGTAGTAAGACGCGGTGCTAATAATAATAATAATAATAATAATAATAATATGTACTAATTACACTAATGGTCTAATGAAGGTTATATTTAGAGGAAGTGTAATCCCAATTGTGTGGAGAGAGTGGAAAACTCTTTATTAAACCACGCTCAGTACACCTGATTGAGATTCGAACTTCAAACTCCCCATGATCGGTAGCCCAGTCTACAATGAAAGTAGTGCCTTAGATCATGCGGCCATCATAACAGTAAATAGCTTGTAGTGAATGAGTTATATGGTAGAAGCTGAGGTTTAAGCCTTGTGCAGCTTCAAACTTAAAAAGCAAATCTGAATCTCATTAGGATTTGTATTCAATTCAAAATTGTGAAACTTGATATTTGGAATATTTCCATTGGATTTAATTTATTTAATATGTGACTATGTGTGACTTTCTATTGTTTTAATTGCCTGCTTTCCAAATTGAATACATGCTGGTTCTTAATTAATAAGACTCTTCAATAGGTAGGCCTTCAATATTTTCAAGTGGAAAAAATGCCAAGTTTATTACCTCTGCTTTTGAAGCAAGCGTTTCACAAGAATGAAGTGCTTTGTCTTCTAATCTACGAGCAGTTTCCAGTGCCTTGTTGAGAAGACAGAGGGCTCTACTAGTGTCCTTCTGTCGGTAAAACACCATCGCCAAAGAGGAATAGCAGCGGTACAGGTCTTCAAACAAGTCATGAGATTTACACAGACCAATTGACTGGGGGGAAAAACAAATGGTTTATGTTCAAATGTTATTTTGTAATACATTTAGTAAGAGTAAAAACCCACATCAGTGGCCACATAATCTCACAATATACTGACCCACCAATGACGGGATGATCTGGGTTTGGATACTGGTCGGTTTTCCACTCTCCATCTATATAAATGAGGGTACACTTCCTCTAAAGTCAACCTTCATCATCTCTAACACATTGGTGTAATTAGCACATAAACATATAGCTCGAACAGGTAATAAAACGCAGTGCTAAAATAAAGAGTTAAGTTTATAGTGAATCAAATTTTTAATTATCACTCTAAAAGCCCAAAATTTGATTTTAAATTCTACACTTTATTTTTGCCGCATGTCTTGCTTACTGTTTGATCTATCTGCATATTTAAACTTATAAGTGAAGAATGAGGAAAGTAAAATTTAGAGGAAATGTACCTACACTTGCATGGAGGGAGAGTGGTAAACCATTTAGGGAAAACCACACTTAATAGACCAGACCAGTATTTGAACTTTGATCTCCTTGTCGTCAGCAATTGATTTGATTGAGAGAATGATGCCTTAGAGAGAAAGAGTCTGCAAAGTTTTTGGTATAGCAAGGCATAAGGGCTTAAAAAAAGTTTGGCGGGCCAGTTTGAAAAAAAAATATATTGAGAGCATAGTTTAAGAATTTTTATTCTCGTATTGTAATTAATTACTATTCTATTTTTACTAACACAAATGTTTGTATTCTAAATCTTTTGCTGGCCAAATACAATCAGTTGGCGGGTTGGAACCGGGCCATAGTTTGCCAAATGCTGCCTTAGAGCATGTGACCATTGAAGCAGGTCTTCAACCCTTTGAGTGCAAACGTCACTCAGAGAGATGCATGAAATATTTGATAAAATGGCCAGCGTTGCTCACAGATATCTCATGTTTTCAAGCTCTTAGTTCAGTATTAAGTCAACAGTGAGGGTAGATTTTATTTCCACTGCATTCTCGCATATTCAAGCTACTTTTGTCTTTGCGCGTAGAGTTTCAATATATCAAACATGAAAATTATTTTCTAGCTTTATGAGTTTTATCTTTGGCCTTTTTTGTTGTTTGTAAACATGGCTACTAAGAGGAAAGCTGTGATTCAAGACACAGAAATACTTGCAATAATTATTGATAGCTCAAGCGAGAGGGATCAATTTATTAGTGATTATGAATTTGTAAATAATGAAACTGAACAGGAATTATATTCTAGTGAAAGTGAAAGATCAGAAGTAGATGTGGCAGTTGACATTGTTAACGCAAGTGTGAAAACATTGATTCCTATTGGAATAAAATAAATCTAGTTTTTTATGTTCTTTTCAGTGATTTATTTTATTTCAAGCTATTTAAATTATCAAAGCTTAAAAACTAATGTTGGATAAAACAGTAAATTTTTTTTTAAATTTTGGTTAGTGATTTTTTTAATAGATTAAAAAATTAAAAAAGTATATGTATAATTATATAATAGGCTTGGCAAGCATGTTAGCTAGTTTATGTACAAATTTGAGTGCAAGTAGTAAAAAGACTAATAACTAATTAAAATGTAACACTATCCTATATTTTTCAGCAAAATAGCTTGTACTCTTAGCTGATTTTTTTTGTCATGTCTCTTGGCACTCAAAGGGTCAAACATTACTGTTAAGACCATTTGTTTTAAAGAATGAAAACTCGTTAAGTGTATCGAGTTCTAAGCATATAAAGGAGAGGTCCTTAAAAAAAGTCAGGTTTGATTTCCATGACTACCTAATAAGACTCGCCCAGGGATTGGAATAAGGTGAATTCTGCCCCAGATTTAAAACTACTCCTTAGTCATCTCGACCAATGCATGTGTTATCTCATCATGAAGGCAGGAAGGAGGTTTGGGGTGGGAGGCAACAATAATCTAATATAAAATTTTAAAAATAAAACAATTAATGTGAATATACACTTATTAGGTTATTCTGAAAAAAATCATATATGCAGATTTATCAAGAGAATGTCATAGTTTTAACTTGATATGTTATGATATTTTAAGATCTATAAATTATGAAAGTGTAGTATTTAAAGACTTGAAGTGATAGAATCAAACCAAATTTTGGATCACTACCTTACATTTATTCACAGTGAAAATTATGAGGAGATTATATTGTTATATTATTTAGATTTAGTGCATTATATTTAGTATGTAGGTAGAAAAGGTGGTATTACAAACATTATTAACAGTGAGAAAACCAAGATATAAACCCGAAAAAAAAAATTGAATTAACATATAAGTTAATGTAGTTTTTTTATTTGAACTATATAGTATATATTTTGCAGAGCTGACAACCTTATAAATTAATAATTGTGCTACCTTCTGTATAAATTCAATGGCTTTCTCAATATCCTTTTGACATTCTAAAACAAGTCCAAAATTGAGTAACAGCCGAGCTCTCATGTCTACCATTTCTTGCTTTCCGATGCCAGTCAACCTATTTTGAAAAACAAAAAGTACTCAAGTTGTAATAAAACACCACCCTTCTATATCCTAATTTGCAACATAAATTAAGAAGTAAATATATCGCTTATGTTTAATGATTGAAAATAAGTTATAGGGTATATGATTTTTCATATTTTAGGAAAGCTTTTGTAAGCTAATGGAAATTTTACATCCATGATTTATTGGTTGTTTAAATAAATAAAAATAGTAATAGTAAAAAGGGATAACCGGTGCACCTACCTGGACAATGCAGGAGAAGAAGTGGTCAAGACAAAAAAAACACATCAGACATATTAACCACTACCGGTATGTTTAACCAATTTACTTTTAACAAGGTTATGATTTATATTTATCATCATTTGTCATCAATCTTCTGATTGGTTTGCTACAGCTCACAACTTCTACCTATCCCGAGGCAAGTGTTTTTACATCTTTATGAATGTTCTTGCCAACAAACATATCTAGCTATATGAATCATGTTTGGCGTGCATGGATTTTTCTTCTAACACTTTCATTGACGTCAGAATATACATGGTCCATACCAGAAATACTGGCCATTTTTAGCATAATTTGTGATTTTTCTAATAACAAAGTAAATATGATATAATAATGATACTTCATCCTTTTAAAGATTAGATTATGCTCTTTAGTTTGAAATATAGATGAATGATTAATGAAAATAAAAAATATTTTAGTAAAAAAATGTATTTAACTGTTTTACTGAAAAAAATAAAAATTGAACCAATATACATTTTTTGTAATAAATAGTGTGTAATTAATAAAGTATGTCAATAAAGGGTAAAGTAAATATTAATCATTACTAGAAATTCAAAAGAGCAAAGACAAAATTTTATTTACCAATCAATTTTTTTTGTTTGAATGAAACAATTCAAAACCGGACTCAAAACACAAATCAACTTAGTAAATATTTTACTGATCTTGTGTCTCTCGCATACCAGATTTTCCCTTTAATTAACACAAAAGAATAAATGCGTAAAATAAATAAAATGTAATAAAAATATAGGAAATGCCAGATTTTTATACAATGTTTAAATAAGATAAAAACTAATGAATAAATAAATGAACAAATATTGCCACAGAATACATTAAAAAAAGCTGAGAACTGTTCAGAAAATTTCATGTAGACCAAAATATATTTATGAAAAATATTAACTTACAAAAGTAGTGTGAATAGATAAAAATAAATAATTATATTAAAACAATCATTTCTTATATGATAAATATAAAATGCAAACAAAACCATACATTCACAAATAAGAACACAAACTAATCTCAAACAGGGTCACTAAGACCCGATTCTATGGCAGCTGTAAATATCAATATTTACTATCAATAGCGAATACATGTGCAATCTAGTGAAAATTTTGGTACTAAATATCTATAGACGAACTCCAAACACTGCTAGAGACATATTAAAACATCCGAATACATTTAAAATACATGAAAAAATTGAAGACATTTCAATATGTCTTTCACGTTCCTCGCGAGTTTCACACCAAGACATTTAAAAACAGCTCTACTATGAAGGGTGTTAATATCTATTCTTATTATAATATATTACTAAGGTAATGTTAACAAACAGCTTGAACAGTAATAATTTTTACATTTTTTAATGTGCATTTAGGTACTTTATATATATATTCAGATTTTTTGTGAAACAGTGGGTCCTTGAACAAGGTCAGCTCAGCCTCTTAAGGACAAATAAGTAGGTATTTGAACTAAAAAGTAGCGGCTCCAATCTAGAAAATTGGGAGGGTTCATTGTGCTGACCACATGATTGACAAACCCATATCCACAGAAGTTGGCTCTATCTTCGTTCGGTTGGTATGACTCGATTATGGGCTCACACCATGGAGTAATATTTCAATAGAACATTCAAAATTTGATGGATAAAAGAAAATAATTCATCTTACATAGAAGATCTAATTAAATTATTAATATTCTGAATGGTAGGATGCTTTCAAAAAGAAGCAATCCATTCCTGTGAATCACTTTTACTTTTATCTCAAGTTTTTTAACATGAACTTTCTGAAACAAATGTTTATTATTATATCAGCACACAACTTATAAACTTACTTAAATCTAGAACTGACACAAGATCCAGCCCCCAGCCATTAATTTTTCTCTGTAAATGGAAGAACTCACATTTCACTAATGATAACATTTTCAACCATGCCAGGAATCAGACACGCTACCGACTGAGCTAAGGTGTTGGGCCATTTGACACTGATCAACAAACCAAGACAAAGTATTTTCTTCGGCTGCTAAGAAAGATAGTCCCCCCTCACATTCTTCTCCTCTCACTTGCGCATGTTCTGTTATCTGATCCTCCCATCTGTTTCTTGGTCTCTCTTCTAGTATTTTTGGTATTATCTACTTTTACATCCTCATTACATGTCCATACCATCTCACCCTATCTTCCTATACTATCTCGTGTACTTCCTGTACTCCCACTCTTTCCCAGATAACTTCAGTCCTAATCTGGTTTCTCCTCATGATAGCTAACATGCTCCTCATAAACTTTATTTCCATGACTTCTATTTTTCTGGTCTCTCATACATTCAATGTCCAGGTTTTTAACCAATACCTAATGTAACATCATCAATGATGTAACTCACCTTTCACATACTTTGAGACTCTTTAAATAAGCCTTTTTTGCCTGATCCAGACATGCTTCATACTCCGCATTTTCAGTGTCCATGCTTTCTGCCATACAGAAGTATGTCCGACCAATAGTAGCGAGGGCTCTTTGTTGTTCAATCAAACTGTTTTCAGCTCGAGCAATTTCTAATAGTAAGAAAATTAAAAGAAATATTAAAATATTTTAGCTACACTGACATAGTGAATTTGGGATCATACAATGAACCAAAGAGACTCATTTGGTTTCAGGACATAGCTCAGTCTTTGCTGAACCTATAGCTAAACTAGCTACCACTCTAGTGACAACTATTGGTTCATATCCATATCCATATCCATATCCAAGACCCACATCCCAACTATCTCCTAAGGCTATAAAGGTTACTAGATCTACTTTCATGTCAAGGCATGTGATCTGTAGCTGTCACTTTTGATAGATATTATCAATACTTATAAAATAACAATAATAATAGAGTGAAATGTTACCAACTCGGAAAATACGGAGCACTCCATACTAACAACAGCTTTCTTTCATTTACACTCATGTTTATAATTATTTTTTATAAACATACTGTGTTTAATTTGAAAGCACCAAGCACTCACAAATATAAAAAAAAATCACTAGAAATCAATAAATTAAAGCAGCTTAGCTGACCCATCTCTTTCCTATCTAAATTAACAAATTGGCTTCTATGAATTTCCAATACATACCTGGAGGCGAGAGTGTACAAAGAGAAGATATAGGGAGTACGGAATCCTCGTATAATTTTATGAGCCCTCTTAGGGGGATCAAGCCATATGTATGTATAAAAAATGTATTCCCTAAGGGTATGGTAAAATTTTCTAGCAGACCATCCCCTAGAAAAGTTAGCTTTCCACACCCTTGTCTGGAGGTTTCTGGACATTGACTTTTAAATAGTTTTGTTTTATGTTGAATTTGTTCGAATGTTTTGATTATAACTTCTATAAATCAAATTATAATGACTTCCCAAAATTAAGATTAAGTTAGTAAAATAGTGAATGTTACCTAAATGTTTCTTCTGATGTACTATGGCCTTAGTAAATTCCCCCATGTTGCTATACACCTCTCCTATCATGCGATTTGCCACAGCCACGTGTAAGGGCTTGTTGAGAGCATCCCATGCACTCTCTTCTTCCTAGAAAATAATGATACAGCCAGTGATAGAGCATTAGGTTGTGGTGAATGATGTCATAGAGAGGCTGATGATTCAAGTAACAATATGAAACATCTAGGCAGGGAACCTTAAATTAAACATCTAAAAAGAGAACCTTAAGACACAGCAGATAGAAACAGAACCTTCTGAAAAATACAGAAAGAGAACCTTATGGAAAATCAATAACAGGAACTCTATGGAACATCTAAAAACAGGGAACTTATGGAACATCTAGCAAAGGATCCTTAAGAAACATCTATAAACGGAACCTTATGGACCACCCAGAAAGGGAAACTTCTGAAACATCCAGAAAAGGAATCGTCTGAAACTTATAGAAAGGAAACTTCTCAAACATCTAGAATGGGAAACTTCTGAAACATCTGGAAAGGGAATCTTTTGAAACAGCTAGAAAGAGACCATTTTGAAACACCTAGATAGATAATCTTATGGAAAATCAAGAACAGAACTTTATGAAATATCTAGAAAGAAATCCTTTTGAAATGTCTAGAAAGAAAGGCTTATGAAACATTAGAAAGGGTTATTTACATGGAATATCTAGAAAGGGAATCTTATGAAATATCTAGAAAAAAAACTTATAAAAAACTACACATGGCCACAAATCATCATGTTTCCAGCCTATAGCTGGGTCAGTTTGGTAAAATGCCTTCATCTTCCTCTAAACTCCCATCACTCTTCCTCCTTTAATTTATTCCATTCTTCTTCTCTCACTTAAACACTTTATGTTATCTGCTCCTCCCATCTCTTTCTTGGCCTATATTGAGGTCATTTTCCTACTAACTTCATTTCCATTTTATTTGGTATCTTCTCTTTTTCAATTCTCATTTGCCCAGACCACTTCAGGCTTGCTTTCTCGAGTATCTCATGTGGGCTACTCCCCATACCGACACTCTTTCCCAAATAACTTCATTCCTAATCTTGTTTTTCCTCATGCTTCTAACAAACTTCATTCCCATGGTCTCCACTTTCCTAGTATCACTTACATTCAATGTCTTTGTTTCTGCCACATATGTGACAATGGGCACAAAATATGCCCTCTATAGGCCTATAACACTTTCTTACATTTCAAGGGAGCTTCTATTCTCCATAGCAGGTCTCCTACACACGTATAGAACAACTCTCCCTGTTGTCCTCTTCTTATTTGATCATCTCCAATTCCAACCTTCACCTCAATCTCGCTTCAAAGATATTTTTCTTTCTGTACCTTTCTCAACTCTACTCCATCCAACTTTATAGCTTCGCTACACCTTATTCTTTTCCTTGTCATTACCATCCCTTCCCACTTTGTCATAATAAATTTTATTCCACTCTCTTTCACTCCCTCATTCCATTCTCATAGCTGTTCCTGTACTTCCTCTTCTTCCCTCCTGAGCCCTCCCTCCATGTCATTAAGTCACCAGCAAACATCATGGTTTTCATTCTTTCCTGCCACTTTATTCATGACAATGTCCATAATTACAGGGTCAGGCAGTCAAACGGCAAGATTCCAGGAAGGGATGACGGGCATGGTGGAGGGTTGTGAGAGCGGCGAACTCGACCTTGGGCGTCTAGACACCTGGAATTTAGTAGCCATGGAGCATTGGTCGAGTGAGCAGCATGTGTTTGCCGTAAAGGCGTATTAAAAAAATGAGGATAGTTTTGTTAGTGCTCAGTGCGCCTTCAGACGAGAGTTTGTTTACCCCCGTGCACTCCCGTGCCTTCTGCAAAAGCTATCAGCCTGTGGGTGAGGAATTTTGAAGCCACTGTTAGTATCACACAGAAAAGAGGTGGTAGTGAAAAAACCAGCCGAACCCCTGAGTATATTGATCGTGTGCGCCTAGCCTTAGCAAAAAGTTTGCGAAAATCGGCTGGACAACAAGCATAGAACTTGGTCTCAGTAATCGAACCGTAAGATGGATTCTGAAGAATGACCTCCACTACCATCCATACAATATTTAGGTAGTGTGAGACCTCAGACCTCAAGATTACAATAGCAGATTACGCTTTTGTCAACAGATGTTAAATCTCACTGAACAAAATGAAGAGAACTTAGTGGCTTCACCAACAAGCAGAATTTTCGGTACTGGGAGGAAAATAACTCACACAATCTCCACAAAAACCCCCTCATTCATAAAAAGTGACAGTTTGGTGCGCAGTTTCCTCTCATGGAATAATCAACCCTTATTTTTTTGAAAATGAGCAAGGTAACACAGTGATCGTTACTCTGACATGTTGGCAACTTTTTCCCTGCCTGAACTCGATGAATATAACTCAAATGAAAACACACTTTTCCAGCAAGATGGCACAACTTGCCATACTGTCGGAGTTTCAATGTATTTGCTGAGGTTTGCATTTCCTAGTCGTGTCATCAGCAAATTCGGCGATTTCCCGTGGCCTTCCCGTTCACCAAACTTGATGGCTCATGACTATTTTCTCTGGGAATACCTTAAATCTCAGGTTTTCATGGAGAACCTGCCAAGGATCAGGGATGATTTGAAGGAGCGAATTCGGCAAGAGGTTAATAACATTCCATTGGAAATGCTAGACGTCATGGGCAGCTTCGCTCTCAGACTCCAACAATGTGTGCAAAACCAAGGATGCCATCTTACTGACACCATCTTCAAAAAATGAACATTTTACAGGCACACTAATCTTGCCGTTTGACTGTCTGACCCTGTTTTACAATTAGTTCTGGTGAGAGGGCATTCCCCCTGCTTCACTTTATTTTTTATTTGGAACCACTCCATCCTTCCACTCTCCATCTTAACACAACTCGTGTTATCTTTATCATTGCTTTTAACTCTCATTACAACTCCTCTTTGCACTTCAGCCTCCTCCATTGCTTTCTAAACTTTATTCCTATCTGCGATATCATATGACTTTTCCACATCCATAAATATCAATAATAAGTACTTCCCAATTCATAACTTCTTTCCAACAGCTGTCTTATGGTAACAATCAAGTCTAATGTAGACCTCTATTCCCTAAATCTGTGCTGTTCCTCGCTCCACCTTCTTTTCATTTTAGTTCTTATTCTTTTTTCCAGTATATTCTATTATATTTTTGTACAGTGCACATCAGTGTTATACCCCTTTAGTTTGAACATCTCTTCCAGTTGCATTTCTTGAAAATAGGTATTATAACTCCTTTTTTCCAGTCGTCTGATACCTTGTTCTCCTTCCAAATCACACTCAGCAACCTGTATAACCATTGTATACCAGCTTCGGCTATAGTTATTTATAATTTCCGCAGTCAATTTGTACACACCTGGTGCTTTTCCTTGTTTCATCCTCTTTAATGTGACATCCCTTCTTTCTATGTGGTACTTTTTTCCTCTTAAGGCTATTTCTTCCTTCTCCTCTGTTTCACTCTCATTCCTTTCCTCTTCCAGGTTGAACATCTTCTCAAAATGTCATCCATAGTTCCTTTTCTTCTTCTTCTGTCTTCAAAGTTCTTCCTTTTTCATCCATATTCTAGCGTCTTGTCTTTTCTCTGTCCTGTTTCTTACCTGGCTTTATAACACCTTATGGTCACAAATAAGTAATCAAAATATATTTCCCATAATAACTTACTGCATATTATTTTAAAAGTGTCATTTTTTAAAACAAAAACATTATATTTTAGTAACATTTGTATTTTATTAACCTAGTGGTTTAATTTTTATTTGATCAACAACAACCAAAATAAATCCCAGTATCTTCTATGGACAGAGAGTTTCATTACTTGACCTTTTTAGAAGAAAACCTACTTTGTATTCTTGCAGCGCTTCTTCGTAACGTCCACACACATTGTAATGTTCAGCAAGTTTCTTGCAGGTGGTAGCTAAGAGTTCAAGGTTGACCTCTTCAAGTGCTCGCTGCTTTCTGCGGCTAAGCTCTGTGAGAAACATTGAAAATGAATGACATTTTTTAAAATATTCTCTAATCAAATGAGAAATCACAATGTAGAGCTACATAAAAAAAATAAACAATCCTGTATTTGCATATTTATTGTTGTAATCAGCACTGTGTTTAGCGGGATCATCTCTTGTTTCATGTTGCTACCCTTAGTCCCCAGGCAAGAGGTCTCAGGGATGCAAGAAGCCCTGTACTTTCACAACAATCCTTTTTCTTTATGAAGCAGCGCCCATCCAATTACAATCATTACAATCCTAATGGAATATTTATTTTTTACACCAATTTTAAGAAGTGGAGCATGAATGCTCTACTTATCAGTTCATGCATAAGCTGATGTTTCGCAACACTTGAGTTTTTAAGACAAAAATGTGATGTGAATAAATTTTATTGTTTTAAAAAATGTAAAAAAACTTAATTTGTTTAGGTTCTTAACAGATTCCTAACAATTATGTCAGGTACCTACATTCTTTAAAACCTCCTCCCTCCACTAAATGACCATATAAAAAAATCCAAATTGCTTTTAAAGATACTCAATGTTTAAAACATTAGCAGGACAATCACCCCTTTATGCCAAAATTTAAAAAATACCCTATAACATTTTGTAAAAGGTGACAATCCTGTACAAGTGTAACTTTTCAAGTTTACAAATATCCCATGTACACCCCATCTATGGTAGGAGTATATGTAAGTGGCAGCAAAAGTTACCAAATCTACTCTGATGGATCCATTTGGCAAAACATATTATCTGTGAGACCATGATTTGTTGTCACTTTTGTCAATCAAAACTTTTACAGCAAATTATTGTTTTTTTATTATGTTTTTGTAACTTTTTTACATCTTTTGCTAGCTGTCATTTATTACCACTCCAACGATGAATAGACTTTATGTACCTATATAAATGGAAATTGCTAAAAAATCTAAATAATTTGAAAAAACTCCAGTGTTTTTATAATAAAGATTCAAAGGTGTGAAATAATAAATAAATTTTAATGGAAAGACTGTAATATGATAAAACTAGATTTACTAAAGGCAAGAAAGATCAGTAAACTGTGGTGAAATTACTTACTTTCTTCCATTGTTCAATGTTAAAGGTTGATTGCTTTGTATACTTCAATTTAAGCTGCTTTATTAATTCTGAAAGTAAAAGAAATCAATACCAGATTAACAGTGGCGGATTTAAAACTTTTGCGCCCCTAAGCACAATTATAATATTCCCCCTCCCCCCAACACATTTTTTTCAAGAGTTTTAGGAGGTTTGGGAGGAAACACGCCATAAACGTAATTATTAAAAAAAAAAATTAAATAAAAATAATGCTATCCAAAATGTGCCGCCCACTAAAACCTCCGCCCTTAGTCCCGTGCCTAGTGGGCCTATAGTGTGAATCCACTTTTGAAGATGAATAAGATTAAGATTGTTGTTCTGGTGTGATTGGCAACTGTTGTAGTGTGCATAGAATATATTGCTCATTGTTGGTCACATTTTAACTGGCATTATTCCTGTTGATTACAGTGCAAATTTAAATGAAAGCGAAAGGCTCCAAAATATTTATGCCAGGATCACGATCAACTTAACATTCACTTAGTGTTCAATCACAGTAACATTGAGTTCTCATGTGTTTAAATGGTGGCCATCATGATACATTTAACTTAACATAGGGTATACTTGATGTTAACTTAAATGAGTTGTCACTGGTTGTATGGAGGGTACAAAGCATACTAATGAGAAGTTGGACCTAAAAATGTGATACTATGCTGAGAACATGCTAGGCTATTTCCCAGAGAATGTATTTTGAGTTGTTTGGATTCATGAGGTTTATAGAGTTTCATAATATATTACTGACTAGAGGCATGTGGTAATAGAACAATCTTTTCATTATGTTTAGGTTTATATATCAACAGATTCTATCTCGATGCGCACACACTTAACTGTTATTGGTATTCCGTAGAATCATAGTCATAGAAATTTAAAGTATATCCAATCATCTACAGTGTGATGAAAGTAGTAAGGACTTAGAAATAAAGAATCTGTGGCCAGGTCCATCTGCTACTACTCTTATGAGCCATTATGTACTCTACTGATACAGAGTCTGTATTCAGGGCTATTCCTAAATGCTTGGGTTTCATTTTGGTGAAGTTTTTTCCCCCAACCAATTCAAATCCATTATCTGTGTTTTGCTCAAATTGTTATGTCACATGAATCTGAATCAAACATTAATTTATTTATATTAAGTAAACGTTACATGAATGTTATGTTGATCATGATCCCGGGATAAAAATATTAACTACAGGTGACTAACAAGAAAACCTCCTAAAGGCCCAGACACAGACTCCGTATCCGTAGGTCCGTGGTCCGTACTCCGTGCTGCTGGTCCATAAGAAATTCTACTCGCGATTACAGTCTCAGTATCCGTAATCACGTGACCGTTTCAACCAATGAGATAGTAAGAGACTTCATCCAATCAAAAAACTTGAAAGAAAATAGTCTACAGCACGGAGCATGCGTCAATCAGTCAGAAGTCAGCTGATCAAAGAAAAAGAAACCAAAAACAACTTTGATGATAAAACTTCCAGTATTTATATTACAATATAGGTTAAGCTCATAAGAAATAAATTCATAACTTTATTCTAACTATCAAACTTAAAATAATAAGTGTTTGCAATAGCCTGAAAATGCTAAACAGATGTAGGCCTACTAATATTTTGGATGAAAAATCACTAGTATCCATAATTTATCAATTACAAAAAATTAAATGACGCTAGTAAATAGAGAATAAACCAAATAGAGGTGTTGAACCTACAAAAGCAAAGCTAATATTTCTGAGAACTTGGGTATTTCTCAGAAAACACTTTCCTAGAAGCCGCTCTTCCCCAGGTGTTTAGATTTTTAGAAAAATGTTTCTGAAATAGGCCCGCGTGTAAACATCTTTTCATTTTGTATATGTTTCCCTAGCGGCGGATTCTATCACTGCTAGTCATTCTTTATTTCAAGGCGCATGCGCATACTTACTCGGCTGTGATTGGTAGTCCATATAAACGAGTCCGTAGAAAGTTAAAGTTGGGCAACTTCTATGGAGTAAGGACTTACGGATAAGGACTCTGTGGCCAGTACAATCTAATATTGTAGCATCGATTTCTTAGGGAGCACGGACCTATGGATATGGAGTCTGTGTCTGGGCCTTTACACCTTTTTGAATCATGGCATAGTATGTTAGGAATTTACCTTATTCCAAACAAGTTAACATTTTATAATTATGGATCTATCTTGAGTTAAAATTCATACAATTAAGATACACTATTAAATACTAATAGATTTTGTCAATAAAAAGTGTATTTGTAAGTTGTCTACTGCATAGGCCCTGGTTTATTAAAGTCTATAAGAAAATCTTATGTATGAATAGATAAGGTACTCTCAAGGGTTTGTAACCACGGTGAGCTTACGCTCATTTACATAACTATACAATACGAAATCAAATCGAATATACTATAAATAGAAAATAATTTATGTACCTTCATTATTTTAAATCTCCTCTTGTAATAATTGTTTTACATCCTTTTAATATTATCTATATCTAATAAAGTCTAAACACTCATTTTAAACATTTTAAGAAACTGAAGAGCTTTAATTTTCCTTGATTATTTATAACCAAAATTAAAAACCCAATTAAAGCAGATATGAATATTTTTTTGAGATGTTTATCAATTTCGCGCGAAAACCTTAGTCTTTTGCAATGTGACCAATCGGTACTAAATTTGTAAGGTATATTTAATTTCTAGAATTCAAATATTTTATTCAAACATTTAGAAAGATAGTAATTTAATTAATTTGATAGTCAATCGTTTCAACTTTAGAACATGAACTAAATCAACTCTATACAATATTAATGTTAATTTTTTTAATAATATAAATGTATCTTAAATAAATTAGCAAAAACCAAAGAGTGTATAGCTATTTTTTTTAAATAGGGTATATAATTTTTTGTTTGTGAATGTTGGTAGCAATGTGTGATCTGAATATTTGTTGTTCATTGCAGCCTGGAGGTCCAACTCCAATCATTGTCTCGAAATTTTGAATATTGGCATTCGTATTTACAAGTGCTTTGTTTGATTCTTTACAAATTAATTATCTTTTATTTTGACTCGTTTATACTGTCATTGGTAAATTATTCTTGTTCGAATATATTGTAAGATTTTATTTAATGGATGTGGTAGGTATTTGTTTTAATTTAAAGATTCTAATAGCATACATTGAATGCCTATAATGTTTTATTGTTAGCGGAAATATAACCATATTTTCATAAACTATAAGTATGCACTAGTCACATCGGAGATAGGAGGTTTACCGCTGTCTCTGTCCAAGAGTTCTATTACATGCTCTTCCTTTCAGTGGGGATGTTCTGACAGTTTTTCTCTTCTGTCTGCTGGGACTTCACTAGCCTTCTTTTTTTAAGAGTCTTATCATATTTCCTTAACGTTGCGTATTTTAAAGGGCATAGGCTTTGGCTCAACACAAATAACACCCCACCCTAGATAAGCTTAATAAAGAGAGCAGTAACCTATATCATGTGAGATATGGGGGCCTACAGTAATATTTTTTCTTAAATTGAATATAAAAAAATCTTTATTGTACCTAATTACCAAAGTGGATTATTATTCTAAATCAACACACAAAGATTTAAGGAATAGCAATAGAAGTATTATGGGTTTTAGAGTTAGTATTAGAACATTTATAATGTAGGCCTACTCATCTCTGTGACAGGATATTGATGCATTATTGTTTAAGAGTGCTTGAAACATACCTAAATGTTGACTGTCAGAAGTGAGCACCAAAGAAGCCACAGGGCTACTGTAGCTCAAAAATACAACTCCATACTTAATCCAACCTCACTTTTTTCATACTTCCCCACTCCCTTCACTTCAATAACATCCATACATCGAGTCATGCTTGCTCTTTTATTCTGAAAACTCTTAATGTTTCTCTTTTTCACACATTCGTCAACAACATTTAGCCATGTCTTACATGGCCTACTCCTTTTAATCCACATACTCTACCTTCATATTTATTTCATGATTCGATCCACTCTCATTCTCTCAACATACCCAAACTAACATAACACTTTCAAACCACACTTCTCCAGCACCCATTCATTACTGACTTGGTCTATACAAGTTATTCCACATAGGTTACATTTCTAAGATATCTCATTCCAACCGCATTCACCTTGCTCTTGTGTTTCTTCTGTGTATATTATTAATAACAAGCATAATATATAAGGCTATAAGACATGTTTTATAAATTCTTCGAAAATACTGACCGGTAATATGTATAATAGGACGCAAAGAGGGTGGGATTCTAGTACAGCGTGTTTGTTTTCTAAGCTAAGGGTCTCGAGTTTGTGTCCTGGCCTGGTTGAAAAGCTTATCATTGATGAAATGTGGGTTTCCCCTTTCACAATGATGAATTAACAGCTGTGGGTTGGGTGTTGTCTCTGTACTAGATTTAAGTAGGTTTAGAAAAGATGTGTGCTGATATCAGTCAGTTAGAAAGTGCTAGTTAAACACCTCAAATATATATATTTTTTAATTCAATAATATTTTTTGCCACATATACACAAAAACAATCAAACAAATTTCCAATGATCACAAGATTAATATTGTAAAATAATTCTATAATTTTAAAAATAAACTCGCTTAAATAACAGAAGAATCTTAGTACTTAGAACACAAATGTTCAAAAGATTGTCACAACATGGCACCAACAGTATTTAAATATGTGATAGGCCTAGTCAACTCTTTTATTATTATAAACTAGGTATGATATCTCAATAGAACAAAAGTTAACCTTCCAAGCTCTAGTACTCATTTCATAGTCTTCATGAAATTTCAGGATCATTAAATATCTTCCTCTAAAATTCTTTGTTAATTTTTTTACTTATTTACATACTAATTTTTTTAATTAGAAATTTGCTTTTGTTATGTGTGCCGTAAAATGGGGCTACTTTCACACAATATTTTGGTTAATTTCATGTAAAACCCCGGTATTGTTAAGAATCTAACAATTTTTGTATTACTTATACAGGGCTCTAATACACACAAGATGTGCATGTTTGTTTTATTTTTGGGCTCATGGGATAAATAAAAAAGTGCATGTAGTGGGGCTACTGTGATACTCATTTAAACTAGTAATAACTGTAGTAGTAGGATGAATGAGGACAACTTTGACATATTCAATACAAAGGTGGGGTTATTATGAACACATTGGAATAAAAATCTTTTGAGTTAAGTTATTTTCAGTGACGTTGCGGTCCTTTTTCTCCGCTAATGTCTAAAAACTGACATTGACCTTTAAAAAAATTATATATCAGTAGGAAGTAGGTTTAGATATGCAATAAAGTGCTTTTTTTAGTAGTAAAAGAGCTGTATTACATTGAAAAAAAAAATTGAAAATCTAAGTGATAAACAAAAAATTCACTTTTTTCAGGGAAAATGCCAAAATTTTTGGGATCGCTAAAATGACCCATTTTAACAAAATAAACACTATCATGAGAACTATAGGTACCTAATAATGTTCTTCAAATGAACCACTAGGGATTCCTATAAGTTATTCTGTTTTTACTAATATCATCCAATGCGTGTTTCAAAGTTTCTTCACTGAAAACTTTATAGTGCCGGGCACCGTGCTTACACCTATATTTGCGCACCATATTCAAATACACTAAAATACAAAGTGAAACAGTACCATTCTTTTTAAAACTCCACTATTACACTTCAATGTTCATTTCTTCAACAGAGAAATAACAAAATAACAATATCTTCCACAAAAATAAAAAAAAATCCTAATAAAGTGTGTGTTTATAGTAACCCCAATTTTGCAAAAAAATACCACTTTGTAAACGTTTGGTAAAATTGTTTATTTTCAAATAGCTAAAAAGGTATCCAATATACCAAAATAATGCTAATAAACCAGGCTACAATAAGTAACATTTAAAAGTATTATACATGTTGTAGTATGACTTGTGCACATAAAAGTTTGGCCCTGAAATTTATTGGCGGTTTTTTGGCATTGGAGAGAAAAAAATCCTGTTACTAAATCATTCATAATATCATATATCTAAGTGTATATTCTGAACGCTAATGGCATTTTGTATCTAACGATGTTAAATATAAGGCAATCACTGCTAAGTTTTGGGAGTAGTCACATTTTAAATATTTTTTACTTCTGCATGTCAAAGTATCCCCACTTTACAGTATCAATAAAAACATATTTTATTTTTCAGAAAATGATAGAAATAAATTAAAGAATTCCACCCTCCTTGTGCACTATTACCATGTTACATTTATCCCAATGTATTTTAGTGTGAAATCTAGTTAAATAATGGTAATTAAAAATACAAGAAACCAACTTAATACCTTATAAATATGTCCCAAATATTGGTTTTGTTGATTTTGAATAATAATGCATTTTGGTTGTGATATTTTACTAAGAAAATGTGTTTTTGATATTCAATACAACCATGTACAAGAACTGTTTTAAATTGATTCAAGCAGATTGTAAAGTTACTCAATTAAGAAAAAAAACCTTTTGTAATAGCAGACCTCGCGTTTTACCCTTTCAAGTCTCATTGTCTAAGACATAAATTGCTGCAAACTGGTTCAAATTTCCAACAAGGAAGCTGACACACCCTTCCCGTGTCCATCCGGCCAAGTACAGATCATAAACAGCTTCAAGCGATAATCATTGGTCAAAGAAAGTATTCCATAAATAAAAGTTATGTGTGTGTGTGTGTATGTAAAGTCTTGTAAAGACAATATTCTATGTGTAGCATGCTTGTCACATTAATAGCTTTTACAAATGTTTATATTTAATTTACACAACTTTGCACAAATGTACCTGAGGTTTTACCGATATGTGATCAATTTAAACATGACATATATGTGGAAGTTACCCTTGAAAACATATTTGTTTGTACAATAATGGTATTATCTTAATATATGTTTCAGTTAGAGAATATGATCACCCTAGGATGCAAGAGGCAACAAACAGCAGCGCTGGCACTTCAGATATATATAGAATTGTGTGAAGGTCAGTTTTTCAGCAAACCCTAAACATTTTCACTGTTTGCTTGAGAAAATAATAGTGTTGTGCAAAGATTACCTTTTTAATGGCCACATGGTATAAGGCATCACTCTCACAATAAACAAGACTGCCGTTGATAGAGAGATCGTGGTTCTACCCCCGGTCAGGTGTACTGAGTCTGCCGTTGATATAGAGATCGTGGTTCCACCCTCGGTCAGGTGTACTGAGTCTGCCGTTGATGGGAAGATCGTGGTTCCACCCCCGGTCAGGTGTACTGAGTCTGCCATTGATAGGGAGATCATGGTTCTACCCCCGGTCAGGTGTACTGAGTCTGCCATTGATAGGGAGATCGTGGTTCTACCCCCGGTCAGGTGTACTGAGTCTGCCATCGATAGAGAGATCATGGTTCCACCCTCGATCAGGTGTAGTGAGTCTGCCATTGATAGGGAGATCGTGTTTCTACCCCCGGTCAGTTGTACTGAGTCTGCCATTGATAGAGAGATCGTGGTTCCTTCCTCGGTCAGGTGTACTGAGTCTGCTGTTGATGGGAAGATCGTGGTTCCACCCTCGATCAGGTGTACCGAGTGTGATTTTTCC
Source organism: Timema californicum (assembly GCA_902141385.1). Taxonomy (NCBI): domain Eukaryota; kingdom Metazoa; phylum Arthropoda; class Insecta; order Phasmatodea; family Timematidae; genus Timema; species Timema californicum. The sequence continues at coordinate 29,205 of CABFOW010002241.1, read as the reverse complement.
TAAATTATTTCCCACTCGCTCTCTAGACCAATGGTTCTCAAACTCTAGTTTGTGGCTAGGTTATGAGTGGTCCACGAAGTTTTCTATATTTTCTATGGAAAATCTGTGTAGCACGCAAGTAATGCGACTTTAAGATAAGCGGCGTGTACAGTGGTTTATCCCACTAAGATAAGAGAGTACTAACTCCACCGCCATTCAGCTCAAGCCATAAAGGTCAAATGCGCTGAAGAATGTGCAGTACAATATACATATACAGCAAGAAACCTACATCTACATAGCATTCTTATCAGTACTGAGTAGTCCTTTACTTTCGGTAGTTAGTTATTCTTATATGTTCTGTGTATTGGGGGGTTTGGTTTAATATTGTATAGGCCTACTATTTATATTATTGTGTTACTTGTAATTCAAATTCACAATGGATCGGTGGCTTAACAGTGGTTCATTAAAACGGAATATAAGTGGAAGCAATACGACTCCACATGGGCCTGCTAAAACTAAAATTATTGATAATAATTTTCAGGCATCATTCCAAGTGGCTTTACTTGTGGAAAGAACTGGTCAAGGTCATACCATTACTGAAATACTTGTGAAGCCAGCAGCTAAATTGATGGTGATTATTATGATTGGAGAAAAGGCAGGGAGAGCAATAGACAAGATTATTTTGTTGAATGATACAATTGTAATACTATCTGATAAATGCGCCACGCTTTGGGCGTCAATAATAAAAACTATGTGATCAATCGCCCCTCTTCGGGCGTCGATTGATTCACTGCGGATTAATTCCCTGTTATTGATGTGATGATTTTAGGTTGTCTTAAGCTCCGTGATCGAGCGTCTATCATCACTGTACGGAAAAGATACCGTTTAATCAGCTGTCTATAGCCCCGTGTTCGAGCACTAATTAAATCGGTATTAATATTATTAAAGAAAGAGAAATGTTGTTGGCTGTTATTTCACACACGGTTTATTTATATTACACCAGTAAATTACTTGCGCATATTTAAATTAAATGTTTCTTATCACTGCACACTTGTGATATTGAAGTAACTTATATTATAATGTGTTGGACTGTGACTGACTTGTGCGCGAGATCTCTATAGAGATCGTCCTCTTCATCGTCGTCGTCGTCAATTGCAATCGTATAAACATACGTACAATGTTCTATATATGACATATCCCTTGCATTTTCTCCCCTGGTCAACAATGTAAAAACTAACCAATAGACAGAGTCCTGGCGACACGTTTTGTGATGGCTAGCTTCTTATTGGTATAAAGAAATGGCGTGCTCTGCCAAATACTATGAACTCGTTCTCTTTAACGAGAATTGACGCAGTTACTCTTTTACCAGGAAAGAAGGTATAAAAAAATATATTTTAGGGGTGAAGTCCTTTTCACCTCATTCTGAGAAACGCGTGTTTGTTCATGGATGAATCTTAAAAGGATACTCTACCTATATTGCTTTAAAGAAAAATTACCTTCATCCATGATTTTTTACATAATTTAGATTAATCCAAATCAATACATTACACAATTCAGTGTCACATAACATCTTCGGCATCTAATTTGGAGGAGCAATTAATCACACCTGTGGATGGTACTATTATTTGGCTCTACAATTGGATGAAAGCATGGAAATAAAGTTCGTTCACGGTAGGAGTTTACCTGGGAAAGGACTTTTTTCCCTACCAGAAATCTATTATATAGTAGGATATTGGTAAGAAAAAAGACCTTTCAGAGGTAAACTCCTACCGTGAATGAAGTATAGAAAGATTGTATCAACTTTTAGCATAATGTAAGATACATTTATGAAAATGAAGTTCACAATGACTTTTGATTTTGTTTATAATTAGAATCTCTCAGCACAGGAGATGACATTTTTGGTATGGTTAATGATTATTTCATACAACACCATTGGATTGAAAAATACTGATGGTGCACCAGCTTTGTGTGGGAAAAAAGGGGTTTTACAGCAAAGGTAAAAGAGTTAAATTGCCTGAATGTAGTACAACTCACTACTTTATCCGCAGAGAACAGTTAGCAATAAAAGGACTGCCTTTTGAACAGGATATTGTCTTGAAACACGTAGTTAAAGTGGGGTTGGTTAAATTAAATTACGGTCATTGAACTCTCACCTTTCTAATGTATTGTGCGAAGAAATGGGAATTGATCACAAACATTTACTTTTACACCTAGAAGTAGTATGGTGGTTGTCAAGGGGGAAAGTGCTTTCAAGAGTTTTCAAGTTGAGGGATGAGATCAAGATCTTCCTTCATGACACTGATGAAGTAAGTAAATCTCTTTTCCACGATTTTAAGTGGCTAGCGGAGGTGCAAGATCTCAGCGATATTTTCAGCATCTTAAACCACCTAAACCTGTCACTTTAGGGGCGAAAGGTAAACATTTTTAAAGTGCAAGCTAAAATAAAAGCATTTCTGCAAAAAAGTGAACTTTGGAGTAAATGGCTGGTTCATTTTCTGCGCTTGATAATTTTTTGCAGTCTGCAGGAAAACGAATCGATTATGAATAAGTGCAATTATTTCAGAACCATATAACAACTTTGCAAGATGGCATAAAAAATATTTTCCAGAGCCTGGTCAAAGTAAGGAATGGATTAGGAATCCTTTAATTGCTACATCTGTGGTTGAGTCATTCAACCTCTCAAGCTCATATGTGTGATCAGCTTATTTAATTGGCATCTGATGGAGCACTAAAAATCACGTTTATTGAGAAATCCCTAACAAACTCCTGGATCCATGTGAAATCAGAGTACCCTGAACTCGCCACCAGTGCCCTCAAGCACCTGCTTCTGTTTCCCACAACATACAATTGTGAAATGGGATTCTCTGCTATGGTTGGACTAAAGAGTGTGAAAAGGAACAGGCTTAATGTTGAGCCTGACTTAAGACTGAAACTATCTTCCATTGCACCGGATGTAACCAAACTGTTCAGAGATTGCAAGCAACACCATTCTTCACATTGACATGGAGAGTAGGCCTACCTAAAAAGTATTCGTTTATTTACTTTCTTGAAATGTCCTAATACCATTTTAATTCTAAAAATAATTATTCTGTTATTGTTTCTTGTCCCCTGTTCTTAAAGAGGCCCATGAAGTTATGTTTTTTTAAATTCTCTTATTAATTTTTGTTCATCGTCTTGTATTATATTCTTATCGACGCCTATATATTGAAAGATGTGGATTGGTGTTGATGAGTAATTTACTATGTTCTTTTGTGTTTAAAAAAATAGAACTTTTTTATTAATTTATTTTAACCTTTTTACTACAAAATAATGATAATATTAAGTTTTTATGATAATAAGTTTAAATTATTATTCATACATTTTGGTACTTAACTGGAGAGGTTCTGAGATAGGTGGTCCGTGTCAGGTTGAGTCTTCACCTAGTGGTCCGTGGTAAAAGAGAATTTGAGAACCACTCCTCTACACAAATGTGAGTACACTTCCTCAAATTACAACCTTCCTTACCTCTAACACATTAGCATAATTAGTTCATAATCTTATAACCCAAATGAGTAGTAATATGTCGTGCTTAGAAAAAAATGTTGTCACATAACACTACTTTCAATTTTTAAACTAACCATCAAGTGCATCTAGGTAAATAGAAAGGTCTAGCAAAAAATACACACTCTTATATTATATGCCGATACTTCTGAATTCATCCATATTTACCTGAGCTGTGGAGTCTTGAGTCGGAAGCAATTTTTTGATGGAGTTGGTAAGAATGTACGAACTACGGCTTCAAAATTTGTACATCCATTACTGTTTCCAGCCCGTGGCTTGGGTCAGTTTTTTTTATACAAACCATATATTTTCCTCTACCTGCTTGCTAGGCCTGTCATAGCTTCATGTCTTAGCGTTAAGACTAAGACAGGCTCAACATCCAATCCTCAGCCGTTAATTTATCAGTGTAGAAGGGTTAACCCACATTTCACTAATGATACATTTTTTGGCCATGCCGGGTATTGAACCCAGGACTCTTAAAGGGTTGCCACTATTTTCTTATTAAAAAATTCCCTGTGTTTTCCAGAGGAAATTTTCATTTTTTCAGACACCTAATATATATTATAAATATAATTATAGAGGCATTAAGTTAAATTTTGTTTTAGAGAAAATTTTAGAAATGAAGTGTGTTACTTTGTCATTGGAGGCATGTTTTATTGCGCATGGTAAACACATGTTTAAGAATTATTTGGAAAAGGAATGAGAAATGAATGACACACATTTTCTAGAAGGAAAAATTGGTTATAGTTGCTGTAGGCCCTAAATGGAATGAAAGAAAAAAAGTGAAAATACCAAAAATACAGTTTTGAGTTTAAATGTGGTATCTATTTTATTTTAGAACAATGTCTTACTTGATTTTAAAAACATTTAACCAATCTTAATCATTGTATATGTACTGTATCGTCTAAGTAGCCCACACAAATCGTGAATAATAATTTACATTAATGAAATTAACATGTGATTTTCCTTGCTCATTCAGGTGCATTTCCTCTAATTAACTGCCATCCTCATCCCTACCATATTGTAATATATATATAAACATGATAGTCAACTCTCAATTAAGTGGGGTAACGGAGGGCTACTAAACCTTGTTATATCAATTTCCATGGTAAATCTGCAAACCCATCGAAAACTACCAAATACAGTTAGTACTTGATTAATACACGATACAACACAATCATACATAAATATATCATAACTGTTATTGAAAAAGCAATCATCAGTAAAAAATACACTTGAACAACTTTTTACCACAAACACAATTATTAGGCCCAAGGCCCAAGATACCAATTTCGAACCAAATCGTTAAAGCTCATTTTAAAATATTTCAAGTTTTTGAAAAAAAATCACTCATCATAAACTAGCCCTCAAAAAAAATCTTTGCCGAAAAAACAGATATATGATGTTATTTGGAAGGTCAATTAGTCAATATATATTTATTTTAATCAATCTCGTTTGAGCCATTTTCAAAAAATATGGAATTAAAAAAAATTACTTTAATTTGAGGGTTAGGGTCAAAATAAAATAGTCCTGAGGTATAATCATATCTAGATATAAAGTTTTGAGTTTGAAATGATTTTAATATCTTACGCTTTAAACGAGACACTAAACTAGCACTAGGAATGATACGATACCAGATGTTTTAGTATTGATACCAACCTTTTGATATTTTAATAATATCAGTACCTTTTACCCGATATCGAAGGATTTTAATTTACCTAGTTTTTTCCTTTTACTTCCTTTATTTTTCCGATCACTTATTAAATTTATTCATCTTGTCTTATTATTGCCTTTATCTTTCTATCGATAAATGAAGGAATCAAAACTGGGAAATATTGATATACTTCTTGTAAAATTAATTTATTTTCTTACTCAAATATAGACATTTTGTCAGTATCACATACCCCTAACTCTGTCCTGAAATGGAGAGAAAGAGAAAATAGAGTTGTGACCTTGGAGAGAAGGGTGGTAGAAGTGGGCTAGTCCATTTACAGGACGTGGGGGAGGTAAAGTAGCTATGCACAGACACAACCCCAATAGGTAATTTTTACAACCACTCTAATTTTATGACAGACTAGCCGACTGGAGACAATATCTTCATAAACTTTTCACTTTACAGTATACTCAATTTTTTTATCCTTGTCATGGCAGCAACCAGGTAAATCCACCTTCGCTAAATCAGTATAGAAATGTTAAAACCCACAAAGATTTAAAGAGACAATATTGATACCTTGGCAATTTCTAAAAAAATTAAAAATAAACAAAATGGCAAGGTAGGGAGGGTACAGTCTTAAAACATCACGCTTCAAAAACAATAATATCTTTCAACAGGAGTAATCTTTTTTAATTAACAGACAAATAACACACCAAAATCTAAAGCCAACCGGCAGCAGAAACATGTGCCAGCAGCATGGACTTGATGAAGTTGGGAGATGGGGGTGGCGGAAAGGAGACGTTTGTGGGATCGGTGGGGGTGAGTGGAGGAAGTCGAAAAGGCGCGGCATTCTCTGAACGAGTCGGCTAGGTTGCACTTAGGACTTGCCTCAAGCTGATGAGATACTAGTAAGCTTAATCATCATAAATGAGACATGTTCTATTCAGAGTGTTGAGTTCTCCAGTTACAAATTTTAGTTTATATTTTTCCTACTATTTTAAACTTGCAAGCACTGTATTGCCCAAATTCACTAACTAATTCCAGTAAATTCTAGCTTTTTTTTGTGAAATTCCCTGCGTTTTCCCGACACAAACAAATTCCCTGTGTTTTCCCGGTGCGTGGCAACCCTGTCTTAGCTCAGTAGACAGACATGCTACTGACTGAGCTAAGGTGTCGGGTGGCTTCAAAATAAAAACTTATAATATTATAACAATATATGGTAATTATATCATTTTAATGTTATACTTTATTCTTTTCAACTAATAAATTTAATTTGTATAGGCTGTACAAATTTATTTAAATATACATTCACAATGTCAAAGGCGCTTTCCATATAGGTATTTGTTTTGAAGCATTTTACTGCAGTACATTTATTACTAATCACTATCGTTTATATATTTATAAAGGAGTTGTTCAATATAAAAATAAAGGAGTTGTGTACAAACTCTGCAGTCTTGATGCTTACGTTGGGGTGTTAATTTAATCTCCTAACTGGTATTGAAATACTCTTTGGTACTGTAACGGTTTTAAAAGTAATAAAATGTCTTGGTAAGTTATATTTAGTGAGATATTTCAAATCTGTCCATCACAACTCAAAGTTTTCTTCTTCCTTCAAAGGTTATAGATTGTGTGTTAAGTCAAAGCAAAGGAGCTTTGACCTTTGATTTCACTATTTTAAAGCTTCAAGAACCCCTATAGAAGAGATTAAGATAAAATGAATCATATTATTCTTTATTTAAAGATTATGCTATATATTTCTTTGTGTTACAGTACAAGCTTTGTGGAATGTTGAATATTTTTACAGTCAAGAGCTAGATATAATCTATTTAACAGGCAAGAAAAAACAGTCCTCCGTGACGCCTGAAATATATGTACCTGTATCAGCCACAGCAGATATAACACCAGAGTGGATTGAACTAGTGCAAAATATTCTGTGCAAAGACAAGGAAACGAAGGGGTTGGTTGAAGTCTCTATTATTTTATGAAATTGATTAAAATCATAATAAATCTAAATTCATGTTAAAAATATTTTTAATAAACCATGCTGTTCCATTAATCAATTAGGAGGTATCTGTGTGAAAATACCTTTGATGGACAAATTGGTAGGCTCTTTCATTCTTGCTCATATACATTTATTGTGTGCTGATTAATCAGTCAGTTCAGAAAGTGTACATTAACAACCTCAAATAAATAAAATTAATTTGAAGGCGTTCTTAAATGTCAACATTTTAATAGACTATTTATTGGGAATAAATAATAAAAAGTCAAAATTTATTATAAACTGGAATATCATTATCAATAATTATAAATCAGTGGTCCAAACCACAGTACAGACAATAGGCAAACTACTTTTATATATTCATACTTAAGTTATATGATCTGCTGCTGATATATATTATTAATACCTATAAAATAACAGTATTAATATTGTAAAGTGTTATCGATGTTGACAGCTCAAATTATGTTTGTATTTTTTGAAAAGTTGGAGTGTAACAAAGTTCAAACACAGAAGAAAAGGATCCATTTTTTCCGCACTCAGTAGGTCTGGAATGGGCTCAAGCTCAGCCTCGAGAGGACAAATGAGGAGCTACTTGAATAAAGAAGTAGCATCTTCGATTTAGAAAACTGAGACTAACAGGCAGAGGCTCGAAGTGCTGACCACTTGACACCCTCTATCCACAAATGTTGCACTATCATCTCTAATAGCTGTGGCCGCTTATTCGGTATTGCTCACTTGCAGACTCGCACAACAGATTATTTTTTATAAATATCAGATTATAAGAAACTTATATTGGTAAATTAATTTGTTTCATCATGTATGTAAACTTACCTAAGACTCTTTTTTTTTACTGTGTAATCAAAGTACTTGAATTAAATTAATTGTTTTTCAGAGTGACATTGGCTATAAAAGAACAGGATTCTTCAATAGTGTACTACCGAATAACACAAGCCCTAGTCCCTCCAGATTCCCCGGAAACAGCCAAACGCATGAAGATACGTGAAGACAGGCACCGGTGTCTGGAAGGAGAACTGCGAAGACGAAGACAAGAACTGTTCAACCAAGCTCAAGAATCGAGTTAGTTTTCAAATATAAACAATCATGATAGTGAGCAAAAACTTTAAAATATATGTGTGTGTCTTATAATTCTTTACCGTTTTTTCATTCCCTACCTATTTGTTACTCCTCCACCATATTAATTAAGAGAATCATGTTGCATGTTTCACATGCCCTCCTAAAGATTTCTGGTTGGCTGAAACCTTTGACAAGGAATGCCTCAACAAACTGTTTCCTTTAAGGCCATTTGTCCATCATAATTTTATCGCGTAATTTTAACAGGTGTATAGTCATAAGCAGGGCCCAGAAGATGACATTACTTTTTTTTCTGTGAAGTCGATCTCAATGTTAATTTATACATAAATACATTTTATGACACACTGATTTCAAAACACTACTTTTATTGTGCATATTTTTTGCATTTTTAGTTTTTTTTACAGTTTATGGCATTTTTTTCTTCTGATTTTACATAATTTTTAGAAGCATTACATTAAAATAGAAAATCGCAACAGGTAATGCACATATTCACAAATTCATTATTTGCATTTACTTAAAGCATTAATTTTCTCTTGTAATTATTAGTACGGCCAGTCATGAAACAGTGAGCGTATCCTAATGTTTTCTGACAGATCAGTACTAAATACAAAAGGAATTCAGAAGGAAAAGCAGGGCTGCAAAATATGTTCAGAGATCCAATATTTCCCCAGAACATAACATTTTCATAAAAAAAAATCTCCAAAAACCATAGCTCTCAAAATAAAACACTGAATATTTTACAGAGGTTGAAGGGATTAAGGATTATTACCTACTACATAGTTTGGAAAATTCAAATTTAAACATGATTTTAATCATAGTTATTTTCATAGTACCTACCTTATAAAACATTTAGTTGTCTCCCAGAAATGATAGGCAACCTTCCCATTTCCTTGGGAAGTTTGTCAATGACTTTTGACGTCTTGTAGACCTTCAAGCAAGAACTAGAAGAAAACCTGGTAAAGTGGTACTTTCCTCTATTGAAATGTCTGTCCAAGGATTCCTTTAGGAGACATTAAGCTTTGTGGACAGGTGGGCCGGGCCATTCCAAGAAATCAAAACTTTATGAAAAATAGTTTCATATTTAATGTTGCAGTTGTGTAGGTAGGTGGTGGCCTATAGCTGATCCAACTGATTTACTGCATATTTTCATGGAATTCTCCAGAACAAAAGGGATGTCAGGTATGTGATGAAACAAGTTTCAATTTGTGAATGCTTCCTTTATTACAGAATTATCAAGTTCAGTTAAACTTCCATAGACCGTAGGTTTTTGAAAAAATGTGTGTTTAAATTTTTNTTTTTTTCAAGATTTTAAATTGAGAATCTACTGCATAAGTAGTTATTGTACATCCACAATTTTCATTAACCCAGGTTGTTGTGTTCGTAATAACTCTTAAATTTGCTTCTCTAAAATTTTGTCAAACTGGAGTACTTGTTAAATAATTGCTGCTGAAACATAGGGGCATATTTTTTACAATTGGAGATTCTGTTATCCTAAAGTCTAGTGTTTCTAATAAGGTTTTACACAGGGTTTCCAATTTGTTCCTTGCACTTTTGAAGTAGCATACATCTGGTGTGTAACCTAACATGGCCAGGAGAACTGACCTAGAGAATAATATGGAATGTGTCTGGATTGAAATCCCAACATTTGATAGCCAAAAACTGTTAATTGGGAACATATATCTTGCTCCACAAATAACAGTCAAAGCATTTGAGAACTATTTTACATTTCTTGAAGGTGCTTTGGTTAACTATCCCTATCGAATAATACTATTAGGTGATTTTAACTGCCCCAAAATTGATTGAAAATATCATCATGCTCAAAATATTTAGCATTTCTACATTAAATTAAAAGCTACTAAATTTCTTACTTCGACCAATATAATAGTATTAGAACAACTTAATGTAACTGATGATGACACTAACCTCCTTGACCTTGTTTTGGCTAATTTCAACCACCCCTTAGTAACTCAAAGCTCTCAATCACTAGTAAATATTGATTTAGCACAACCGCCCTTATTGAGTTCACTTGATGTACCTATTGCTACTAAAATTAATGACAGCCCCACCACATATATTAACTATGCACATGGTGATTACCTTAATCTTTACAATGACCTGGCAACTGCTGATTGGTCTTGCATTTATTCTACTACGGATGTTAATTTGGCTGTAGATAATTTTACCAATCTAGTCCAAAGGAAAATCAAAACACATATTCCTCAAATTATCATTCTTAACTCATCCAAATATCCGAATTAGTTTCCTTCTACTCATATAGGCTACTATATTAGGGAGGGGGGGAACATATCTTTTTAAAAGTTTAAACTAACAAATAATGGTGTATTCTATTCACATTTTCCCCACTTTCGTAAATTAGTTAAAACTACTTTGATTATAAACAGCCAATTGGATGAACTGAATTGAAAATAGTATTAAATGCAAACCCAAGGAATTTTGGAAATTTGTTAAAAACAATCGTGTGAATAAAGTGTCCCGTCTAACCTAGAAATTAATGGCAGAATTATTGCTGATTAATTGCTAACGAGTTTGGGAGCTACTTTCATTTCGTTTATAATTCAGCCCTTCCTGTCTTACCCTGCCCCGTTATTGAAACGAGCGCGCCCTTGTATCCTTGCCACATTATACCCTTGGATGTTGCTAGTGCTATAAAAAAAGTTATTCTAGATGTGCCGGGACAGATGGAATTCCAAGTTTTATTGTTAAAGGCTGTGCCAGCATTTTTTTAGCCCTTTGATAGCCTATATCTTTAACATTAGCCTTTCAAATGAAACTTTTCCTCTCACATAGAAAAAATCTGTAGTCATACCTATTTATAAAAAAAAGTGTCATACCACAGGGTTCTAATTTAGGTCTTCTTCTCTTTAATGTGTTTATTGATGACATTGGTAAATATTTGAAATCATCTAGTTACTTACTCTTTGCTGATGTAAAGATATTTAAAACTATCAGTTCTATTGCAGATTGTAAAGAGCTACAAAATGATGTAAATGGTATTCTACAATGGTCTTTTGAAAATGGAATGTCTATTAATAAATCTAAGACCAAATCTATAACTTTTACTAAGAAAACTAATCCTTTCTTTTTTGCTCATAAATTGGGTAATGAAAACATAGTTCATACCCTTTATATTAATGAGCTTGGTATTCTTCTGGACAACAAACTTTTTTTTTCCACTATCATGTTGACCATGTAATTTCCCAATCATTAAAATTACTTGGACTTATTAAATTTATTACATCGTCATTTTAAAAAGTTGAGTGTTTTTTATGTCTGTACTACACCCTGGTTAGATCTAAGTTAGAATATGCTACTGTTGCTTGGAATTCCATTACCTTAACTGACTCTCTTAGGTTGGAAAATGTTCAAAGAAAATTTGTCGCTGCGTGCTATGATAAATACTTTAGTAATCGGATTTATTATGATTATGATAAAATTTAAAACCTCTTAGGGCTCCAAACTCTCTTCTCGTGTAGACTTTATTGTGATACCCTTTTTGTTTTTAATATATTCAATAGCAAAATTTATTGCAAATCTGCCCTTGATCATGTAGGCATTCTTGTCGGGCTTCTCGTAATCCAAAATTATTTTTTCTCAAAAGCTCTTATAAGGTAAGGTGTAGGTCGTTGTATCCAAAGCACCAATTATAGACTTGTCAAATTCGACTTTTATCATAAAATAAAAGCTAAACTCAAAGAGTTATTTAAGGAAATCCCGTATCAATAATTTATCACTAAGAGGCTCTGCTTATAATATCTAAATTTTACAATAATTTGATTTATTTTTTGCATAATGTTACTGCTTTTAACCATTCTTTAGTTTTAATTTACTATTTCAATTCTTTTATTATTATCATTATTAATAACTTTTTTTGTAACTATTAATCATTATATAATATTATTTAGCCATTTTTGTTTATCTTATTTTCTCTTGTAAATATATGTATTTGAATAGTTCTTTTGTACTTTCAGCGCTGGCCTGTTATAGGTCCTACGACTGTTGGCCAGCACTATAATAACGGAAATTGAAATTATATTTATTATTTTACAAATAAGTATTACATCATTTTAGCTTGATTTAATGTAGTGAAATTATAATGTTAAACAGGTGTTTGTTTAAAATATAATCCTGTTAGCTAGAAATGAATTAGTAGTAGTATACTTTGATTTTTTTAAAGTAAATTTTATAAGCGTAACAAAGATTACAAATCTAATAATATTTGTCATATATATCATATATAATCATACCGAGGTAAAATTCCTTAACTTTTGATTATTTCCGCATCCATATTAAAATTATTTTGAAACTTGTTTACCATTTTGTTTGAAAATGAATCTTAAAAAAACCTTTATCTGTATTTGTTCTTATGAGTTATTAAAATCATTTCTGGAAGGTTTGAATGAAGAATTTAATTATATTTTTGGTTTGAAACTAAACATGTATTTTATCATAAAATATTATATTTGGGGTAAGCTATTTATAAAAACCAGCAATCAAATTTAAAAAAATTCAAATTAATTATGTTAAGGCTATAAGTATATATTTAGACATAACCTTGAATTTGTTTTTACAATACAGAAAACAGGGTGGCTGCAAAACATATTATACAAAATTCCCTGACTTTTCCAGGCACATCTTTCAATTTTCCAGGGGTGACCTGGCGGTCTAGGGGTAAGGTGTCAAACTTCTATGCTGGCAGCCGGGGTTCAATCCTCGGTCCCGGCACAGATTTATCTGATTACCAAACCCTTCCTTCACCTCTGACAAGACATCTTGTGAATGTGAGGAATGCCAGGCCTCCACCGTGGTTCGGATTCCACGCTAAACTGTAGGTCCTTCATTTCATCTCACAATCACCCCACCATTACACATTAGCGTAATTGTGCGTATAACCAGAACGGATAGTAAGACGCGGTGCTAATAATAATAATAATAATACTTTTTTCCAGTTTTAATGGTGGATGATGACTTGTTTTATTTATTATTGATCACATATTAAAAAAAGTTTGTAACTACTAAACACAAACGGTTTTATCAGTTATTTAAAAAATTAAAATTTTATGTTATTTAGGTACTATTTTAGTGTTTAGTTGTGAAATTAATGGGATATTTTAGGCATAATTTTTAATTCCCTGATTTTTCATTATTTTTTTGTTAAATTCCCTAACATTTCCCTGTCATCCAAAAATTCCCTGTCTTTTACAAGTTTTCCCTGTCTGTAGCCACCATGATAAACTTACATCTTACTACCTAATGTCTGTTCAGCGTAGGAATTGTTTTCTGGAAGGTCTTTTTTCCTACTCAATATCCTACTATATAGTAGATTTATGGTAGGGAAAAAGGCCTTTCAGAAGTCAATTCCTACGGTGAATGGAATATATCTACGGCTAAAAGTATTTACTTACTTTTATTCGCGCCGTTAGGCATTCAGTTTAAATGTCAAGCTTATTTAGTCTGGTTTGCTATGTCGGAGAGGTTGGGATTCGTATCCCAGCTGGGTATATTGAGGGCAGCTTTTCCCAAATGGTTTCACACTATCTCTCTCTATAAACATATTTGGGTACATTTAATCTAAATTCTGCCTTCCCCATCCTTATTATATTATGCATATGCGTGTAGCCCTAACGGGTTTTGAGAGGTAGTGGAAAAAGTGAATTTTTAGTTATTGTAAAATGTGCCAACATATGAACTAAGAGTGGATAACCATTGAGGAACTATTCTCTCATACATCTGGTAAGGTTTAAACTTCAACTTTCTCGCCAATGGCTAACCAGACTAGGTGAGTTTGAAGTTTAGTTGGCATGAGTACCAATGCAGGTATATATTTTAATAGGCCTACCATTAATTTAATTTAGCTTTAATTTGTTAATTTGTAAACGAGAGAGAGCACAACATCATTCTATTAGTAGTATCTAGTTTTATATTAAGAAGTTGAGAAGATTTACTTGAAGATTACAGTCTACAAAATGTTTAAAACCATAACAGTTTTATGTAATAATAATAATAATAATAATAATAATATTTAGCACTGCGTCCTACTACCCGTTCGGGTTATACGCTTCAAGTACTAATTACTCTAATGGATTAGGAATTGGGAATGGTTGAATTAGAGGAAGTGAACCCGCACTTGCGTGGAGGGAGAGTGGAAAACCATTTAGGAAAAACCACCCCCAGTTCACCCTTATCTCAAACATATTCATTATTTACTTTATTGATTTAAAATATTCCAAATTTACTAAGTTAGTAAAACCTTTAATACAAATAACTGTCAAGCCTTTATAATTTTTTCTAAAATTTAAAATGTGTGTAAGCGTCAAGTATATAAAACTAGCATTCAATAAAATTAATATGTTAATATGGCCTACCCTTGAATGTTTAGGGGGCTGAAAATCTTTTCTTGGTTTGAATTCAACCATTTCATTTTAATATTTTCATTATTTGGAAAACCAAACACATTGACATTAGGTTTATTTTTATATGCCTAGTTTCCCTGGCTATTTGGTACACAACACTTACTAAACATCTTTAAATATAAATAAATTCCGTATTAAAACACCTACACACAAAGAAACATTTTTTAGAATGCACTTGAAAATGTATGTAACACTTCACACTAGTTACACTGTTGCCTAAACATCGCAACTCATTATGCACACCAACACTGCCTAACTATTTATGGCACATAATGATTGTGTCGGTGTTGATTGTCATCGGCCTTTGTTTTTCATACAAATGAAACAATATCAGAACCAGAGCGTACTAAAAATGCCAAATTCCCTCAGGACTGCTTTAATATCCCTCGAAATGCGTTCGGATATAATCTGCACCCCTGAGAAAAAGTACACAAGAGTGCTTTGGAACGGACACCAACAAAAAAATTACCTCAAATATTGATTTTCCAAAGTCCTTCATCTTCTAAAACAAATCATTTCCTTTTAATCAAGAGTTGTGAGAAGTATTGTTGTCAGCTAATATTCCTAAAGGTAAAGTAAACCATCCTAAATTTTGTGAGTTTTTAGAAAGACACACGAATCATTTTATACAAGATGACTCTACTCTGTGTATTAGCTTTGTGAACTTGTGCTAGGAGAAAACTTTATGGATAAAATATGAAGCAGGGTGTGAAGGGAAAAAAATCTGGGTATCAATTGATGAGATAATAGAAGTATAAGGCCCCTATGTAGGTAACGTAGTTATTAGAACTCTTGAACAAATACTGTTGGTCAAACATTTCTCTTGAATACAGAAATCTGGGATAAAACCAACCTCTCCACAGTCAGAAAGTTGTTTGATAAATCCATGTATCTGCTTTGGCCTGAAGGTATAAAGCAAAATGATGTTCTTCTTTTTGTAAGTGATGCTGCGCTGTATATGGTCAAAGTAGCAAATGTAATTAAAGCATTGTATTCTAAAATTATTAATGTAACATGTGTCAGTCATGCAGTTCATTAAGTTGCTGAAGAGATGCGAAAGAACACTTCTTCAATCCTGACACTGTTTAATTCTGTCTTGAACTCACCATTTTTTCTTTGTTGTCAATCACGCTGCCCGCGGATGTTCTGCTTCAACGAAGTAAACACTAGATATAAAAAAATTGAATGGGGTATTGTGCCGGATAAACTAACTTGATGCAGTGGCAGTAGAACGGTTTAGAGCCGGGAGGGGGCAAATATTTCCACATAAAAATCGTAATATATATTTTTTAGAAACCAGCCACATAAAACACTAATAAACATAATTAATGTAAAAAAACTAGGCCTGAAAGAAAGTTTCTCAAATGAATAAACAACACATTATTTGAAGCAATCGACCAAGCCACTGTGGCCATTAAATACTTTAGTTGGTCTGTGTCTAAACGAACATAAGGTAAATTGTCTTAGCTGAATCAGTCTCAAGAACAATAACCCGTCTAGCAAGTGAGATAATAGGGTAGGTGGACACACATGATCAAACATACGCACAAATAAAATCTGATAGACTTTACATGTCAATGTGTCAATGTAAAATCAATATAGCATAATATATCTGTATGGTAGTAATTATAAAACTCTCTTCAAGGAGAAGCTCTTCTCACACATATACTTCATAGTTACCTGTTCACTTTATGCTAAAAACCAAGTTAACCAACACACAATCATACCTAATAAAATGGTACCACACTCAGTGAGGTATGTAGACAACTGCTTGGCGCACGCTCAATCACAATTTTTGCGCAATAAAGTTTCTCTGTAGTGTTTCACACAGCACACGCACCGACTAGGAGTAAATGCATAGTTTGAACAGCAATGATACAGCTATGGCTTCATCCAAACTATCCTAGCTTTGGTATAAAAACAATTGAAATATAAAATATTTTTTTCAATCGTCCACAATGTATATAAGCCACACTGGGAACTTTATAGCACATGTCAGAAGGGGGCATCGGGAGGGGCAAAACAATGCTTTGGCCCACCTGCTTCTATCACATGTGTGCACAATACTGTCGACGTTGCTAGGTTATTCTAGCTTATTCGCTGAGGGAGTAGTAATGTTCCTTTCCACTCTCCTCCTTTAACCCCTGCTCATTTGGTTTACATATAGAGGGTTATTCCAAGAATCGGACACACCCTGACCAGGAGAAGAGTCTCTTCAAGTTCGCTATCAACACTCGAACATTCAAGACATCATACAGGAATGGATGGTATCGCCCGTTTGTTGCAGAAGATATGGCCACAAGTAGTGTGCTTATTACTTTAGCTCAGCTGGTATAACTTTGATTATGTTAATATATCTTTGAAAGAATATTAGTTTTGTTAATGGTCATTCTATAAATCCTGTGTTTGTGTCGAAACATTTGATTTGTTAGTTTGTTATAACCCTAAAATGTTGTAGGGTACCTACCATGTACCTGACTGAGTTCATGTTAATATAGCGTTTCATGTCTAGTCAGTTTCATTACAGTTAGTAGTCGTGTAGTACAAGTTTATTCAACTTGGGCAGGTCACCGAGTTACCATGTTGTTAAGGGAATAGAGTTAACTTATAATTATGTGTTAATCTCAAACAAAAATAAACTAATTGATATATTTATATTCATTGTTATATCTCTGCTCTTGTTCATTAAACATTAAGAACTTATATAAGTCTAGTAGACTCCCATAGCAAAAACAAACTGATGCTGTCTCTCTCTGGTGTGCTCGAGTGCATTGTACACCTAGGTACCTTCAAGTCAGTGAGCCATGGACTGACAAAGGGAGAGGCCGCTTCCCGCGCTTATCAAGGTATGTATTGTTGTTTGAAAATTTTATGTAGGTTGACAGACCTATCTATATCAGTGGATACGTGATATTTTTGACACAATTGTATTTTGTTTTTAGAATGGATTCTGAACAATCGGGTTCATCCCGCTCATTGCGACCACGTGCAATAAGATTGACAGACACTGCAATTGCTTTGAAATTAGAAGGGTGGCTTCAAAACGAAGAAGATGGTGATTTTAGTGGGGAATCAGATAATGACGAAAATTTTGTAAAAGAGACCTCACTGTCAGATTCTGATTCAGAATGCAATTTGTCTGACACTGAACTGGAAACTGTTCCAGAACAATCCGTGGACCTGGAGCATGATGCTGGTACACATGGAATGGTTTACCGGAATAAAATTAATTTTACAATGCAATTAAAGGAGGTGTTGATGCTCTCGATGAAAATTGTTCAAAGATGACTTGCAAAAGGAGATCACGTCAATGCCCTTGTACCATATTTTATCAAATGTTGGATATAGCTTCAGCTAACGCATACGTGCTTTCAGGACTCTCATCCAAACGCTCTGAATTTATAAAGGATTTGGATAAAAGGGTTGGTTTATGAGCACTTGGAAAATAGATCCTAATGTCCCAGATTACATCAAGAGCACAATTTTGCAAATCTTGAACAAGCCTTATCTGGCTCAAAATGTGAACCTGAAATCTGAAAAATTGCTTAAAAGAAAGTATTGCAGCGTGTGCAATAACAAAAAAAAAAAAAA
>CABFOW010002240.1:91783-109169 GCA_902141385.1 Timema californicum | reverse complement strand
TACACATTTACATCATATTCGTCTATTCAACCTTTAACATTCAATTTATTTCTTATTGTAGTCTTTGTTATTATAACATTTATAGTATCAATAAAAAAAATCCTAAACACGTATAATTTTTATTTACATTTTTCAAACTTTCCACTTTAAATCTAAAGATTACATTTTAAAAAGTATTTCTTGCACATTATTTATTGTCACTTGGGCACAGTTTTCTAGAATTTATTTTTCAAACCAGTTTGGAATAAACATTTTAAATGTTATTGTTTTACAATGGTAGAATTTTAAGTGTTTAAAAACATTGTGTTATACATACAACTTATAGAAGAAAAATGTTGATAAATTTTTTTTAAATATGTTCTAGCTCTAGAATTTAACTGTGTTTAAACGTATTTTTTTTTAATTTTGTTTGAAAATTATGGTTTAGAATATTAACCAAGTAAAATGGACTTGATTCAAAATTCAAGTTAAATAAATGTAATAATAGAATTAGAATATATATATATATTTATAGTAAAGTAATAGGACAAATTAATACATATTGAGCCACTGAGACCGCTCATTTAAACCGCACAAGTACTGGGAAAAATCTCTAGGTAGGAGCACCTAAGAAAATAAACTTTATACAACAAATTTTTTCACTGATTTGACATATCTTTTGTGTTAACTTTATTTGTGTTACCGACTTTATTCTTTTCTATACTACTTCTGGAATAATTTCACTCTCTGTATAATGTATGATCAATTATGCGGGTCCATTAATGTTTCCAACCTGGGTCAATTTTTAATCTAAGTAAAACTGGCTGGCCAGTGTGTTGTAGTTTCAGATGCCTTATAATCTATCTTAAGACTAGGACAGCCACAAAATCCTATCCCCAGCTGTTAATTTATCCATGAAAGGGTAAACTCATATTTCACCAATGAATGCCGGGAATTGAACCCAGTACCCTTAGCTCAGTAGGCAGACACTACTAACTGAGCTAAGGTGTTTAACTGGAACTATCTATAATCAATCATTACTTATTTACTTAACACTTGTTTGTAATTTCTCATTTTATAAAGTATAGGGTGACCTGGTGGTCTAAATGTAAGGTGTCGGACTTCTGTGCTGGGGTCCGGGGTTCAATCCTTGGTCTCGGCAAAGATTGATCTAATTACCAAACCCTTCCTTCACCTCTGACAAGACATCTTGTTAATTTGGGGAATGTCCAGGCCTCCACCGTGGTTCGGATTCCACGTTAAACTGTAGGTCCTCCATTTCATCTCAGTCACCCTACCATTACACATTAGTGTAAGTGCGTGTAACCAGAACGGTTAGTAAGATGCGGTGATGATGATAATAATAATAATAATAATAATTATAATTATAAGAGCCCTGGATTATTATTGGTCTTTAACACAATATTAGAGTTAATGTAATTTTATTTCCTTCTTTGGCAATAAGATTTTAAACTTCCATAATCATTTATACACCATGAGTATTTAATGGCTCTTTATTTTATAAATAAAATTATTACAATAAATGTTTTAATGATAATTAGAAAGTAGGTGAAGCGTAAAGGAAGTATTTGTGAGAAGGGTTAATTTTCTTGACTAATCATGAAATCAAGAGGTTAAAATGCTTGTCTGGACTGTATTGGAAAAAAGAATAAATCAACTAGCTTCATAATCATAACAATGTATTTTTTAAACACAATTACATTTAGGGTTAATCAAATAAACTATATCAAAATAACCATAATTTTAATTAATGAAATAAAATAAGACATTATATTATAGCTTTGTTCAACATTTTTTCTATATAAATTTACAGTTTATTAGACAGCCAATTTCTAAATGTTTTAAAACCTGATGAAGTTTGAAGAGCATTAAAAATCATTATTATTCTACAAAATTAAATAATAATGAACTATTTTAAATTTAAATTGTTGGGAAGACCTAGATGCAGATGAAAGGTTAAAATTAGAATGGACTTGAAAGAGGGTGTATTGAGGTGAACTGGGCAGAACTAGCTCAAGATAGGGATAGGGTGGCATACTTTAAAAGTGAGACAATAAACATTCGAGTTACTAATGCCATAGAATAATTACCAATTAAAACTCTACAAAACCTGATAGAGATGAGACAAATTTATTTTTTAATAAAATCTGGATGATATTATCTACAAATCACAAATATTTTAGAACATAGAAAAGTTATTTTAGTGTTCTTTGCTTGTTATCGTTCAATAATAAAAAAAAGGTCAAAATGGTACTTTTATTTTATGAGAAGCATTTCTGTACAAAGATAGAAAGGAAGATCTTTAAGCTTCTTCTTGTTTCCCCTTTACTGAGTTGAGCTTTTTTCTTTTGTTTTAAACATTAGCTTAGATTTACAATTTTTGTGTTGAATTAATTATTTCTCAATTTTTAATGCTTTAAAATAAACCAGCCAATGGGAATTTTTATAACAAAACACAACATAGATGGTTTCTCACTCTCCATCCATGCAAGTGTGGGTACATTTTCTTTAAAATTATACCTTGGCTTTACCCTATAAGTATAATTTAATGTGTGTAGCCAAAACATTAAGTGTAATAAGATAATATTTATTTGCTGATAATCTGAATGGTCCTACCTGATACAATGCTGGCATGGTCTAAGACACTACTCTCGCAATAAACTAGACTGTCGATGACAGGGAGACAGTGGTTTGATCCGGGGTCAGGTGTACTGAGGGTGGTTTCCCACTCTCTCAATGTGAATGCAGGATTACTTCCTCTAAACTAAGCCCTCATCCCTAAGCCAATAGAATAATTAGTGCATAGGCATACAACCAAAAGGGGTAGTAAGATGCGGTGCTAAAAAAAGAATTAGTCATAAAATAAAGAGTGTGGAAAAAAAACTATGCTTTATGAGATTAGTTTTAACATTTCAAGTTAATCCTATTTTCTACATTATTCTTAATCCATTCAAAAATAAAATAACTTGACCTACAGGCGTCTTTATTTGTTATTTTAAAATCTTTTGTTGGGTAGAAATGAGAGAGAGGTTGCGTCCCAAATCTAAAATCCGAATCTTGGAGACTATTATAGGCATATGTGTTTTAATTTAACTTTCCGATCATGATTTGATTTTTTTTTATTCAATTCTGATTCTGTTCACATTAATTGGTAAATTAATTATATGCGTTCTGGCTGAAGAGTCTTTCCTAAAGTTTAGTTGGGCTAAACCACTAGTAAGCATCATTATAGTTCTAAAAAACAAAGACTCAAATCTCAAATTTGAAATTTTGTCGATTTTCAAATATCCAAATTGATTCGATAATTTGAAGGGCCCAGATATAGTAAAAATCTTGATTAGAAATACCCATCTCTACTTTTAAATATTTGATAAAAAATTAACAAATAAGGCTGCTTGAAAGGAAAAAAGAGTTCACATTTGTCACTATCAACACTTCTCGGTACTGTCAAATGGATTAGAGAAATTTCAAATAACTAACAAAAAGTGTAAATGTTCTTGAAAAACTTATGTTCTTAGCGCTAAAAATATTCTGCTCAAAACAAATATTGAATATGATTTTGATATAAATTATGATAATGGCCTTAAATAACACAATAGTTAACAGTTTCAAAGGCACATGCATTTTAGTTCTAATTCACGAGAGAGTAGACATTTAAAATACCTGCCATAAAATATAGGACAACAGGAAATGTTGTGTTGATTAAAAACAGTCAGTCAAACCTTTAATGCAGACAATTTTCAATTACCATCCTACCTTATTGTTTAAATCAAATTATTATTAGCATCGCGTCTTACTACCCGTTCGGTTTATGCACACTTACGCTAATGTGTAATGGTAGGGTGATTGTGAGATGAAATGGAGGACCTACAGTTTAACATGGAATCCGAACCACGATGGAGACCTGGCATTCCCTTTAAATCAAAACTTTCTAACAAGCAACAATTTTGTTATATATAAAAGTGTACAAGAAAGAGGAATAAAAACAAATAGAAGTGAATTTATTTCCTATACGGTCTTTCATAGATAACAAAATACATCTAAAAAAGTGAAAAGAGGTTTTCCTTAGAGATATAGAACCTAGTGTGCAACAGTGTTACTCGTGAATAAACAAAATTGAACAATCCTGTGAATTAGGTTAAAAGTAAACTCGATCATTTATTTTTCTACAGCTACAGACTTAATTCTAGAGATGGGCCACACGAATCTTCGAATCCACCGAATCCTGGCAAGTATTCGAGATTTGAGGATTCGGTGTTTTACTGGATTCGATGATCGAATCTTTCACCTTATAAACAAAGCATATCTTGAATTCAAATATTACTTAGTTAGGCCTACTTTAAAAGCACAACTTAATCCCTAATATTTATTTTGTCAGAGAAAAGAGATAAACATTAATAAAATATTATTTTAAAAATAACAATAATCGTTAGGTGTGGAAAATCTTATGTATCTAGTACCCAACCCTCCCAACTGTATGGGAAACTTGGACTCGACCGTTTCGGCACATGCTCATCTTCTAAAACTTTCACCTCAAGAACAATCTTGTAAATATTTTAATGACCACATTAAAACTCTTCAAAAACTGAAAATTAAAATTATAATTACAAATAAACTCGAAATAAATAAAACAAATTATGGCTTTTTTTAACAGAAATAAGAACATATTACGCATGATACAGAGTCAGCCGCCATGACATATATTATGTTTACTCGCCCAAGTGATGATTAAAATAAAGATACTGTTACTTCTTACTAGCCAACAGGTTTTAATTATCTACAACTACAGCAAAGAACCCCAATTTATTGCATATGATCCTTAAGTTAGACATTTTGTTGGGTTTCATGAAAAATAAATACTGTCAACAGTCAGACAGCGATAAAATTGTTTATTTATCTCTACTGGCCGTATCGTATCGTATATCGATTGTTTGTTTAAAATCAATTCAGGTAATATGATCACCTAGTAAGCGCTCTCGAGTTTTAAGGATCAAATAACGACTTGCTAATCCATTATTTGTTTTTAAATTGATTTTAACTTAGGGTTTAATATATTTTTTAATATGTTATTGAAGTAATTGTAGAAATATTCAAACATATTCCTGCCTTATAACATGGGAATGAACATATTGTAGTCGAAAATAAATATGTTCTTGCTTTAAATAGAATGTATTCTCAGAAATCGATACATCGCAAGAATCAAATATATTTGTTTTCTAAGCGAAAATAGATAATGGATGTATAAGAAGATAATAAAACAACTTAGGTATTATTGAGTTAACTATTTTCAAAGTATGTTAAATTGTTAAACATGTTTTAATCTTTATTAAAAATATCCGTTTGTATTTTTATTTTTGCTATTGTAATACAATAAAATATCATTTAATGATGATTAAAGTTGATCAAAGGATAACTAGAATCTGTTTATTTCACATGTTTTTTTATAAGCTTAACTCATTCTAACAATACTTTTAAAAATAACTCAAAGACACTCAAATTTTGATTGATTTGATTTTTAAACCTTAATATGAGTCTAGATTGTTTAATTTGGCTGGATTTTAACCTGTATTTTGTGAGGGGTGGTTGGGGTTGATTAGAATTGAAATCATGATTGAAATAAATCTTAATTCACAGTTTAGGCCTATTTTGTGTAATGTAGGTCTATTTGTAAATCATTAAAATTTATAACGATTTGCTAGGATTCGGGATTCGAAAATAAAATGTAGATTCAGATTCAAGAAATAGTGGATTCGACCCATCTCTACTTAATTCAAAAGTAAAATGTTGTGATTCAAGATTTAGTTACCAATATATGTAAATTATACTTCAGTACTTCTGCAATACGATTGTCCTGAACAAGAATGCTTTGTGCCAGGCTGCAGATCAGGTAATTTATGCAAATGACATTAAAACACATGGGATTTTTTTTTAATAAACGTTGGTGGTAAATACTTTGATTAACTTAAACAACAAATGTCATTAACTATGTGTGAACATTATTTATGACGATATGGAATAGATATTTCGTATTAATATGTATTATATTTGGTAAAATGTATAGGAAAGGTGGATAGAAACATATAAAATGGACGAACCTTCTTACAAATATAATACAATTATCTCATAAAGTGAAAAGAGGTTTTCCTTATCTAGAGATATACCATATTAATATGTATTATTGAAATACAGTGAAATCTTGAAAACTTCTTGCTCACATGTTACGTGAGACAATGGCATTCCTACAGTAAAATATAAATATATATAGATTTTTTTTTCAATTTTTGTCTGCTGTTTAAGAGATTGTTATGCATAAAACTGCATTTCTATCAATGTACGTGTCCGTTATTGGGATGTTATTCTACCGAGAAAATTTAAGTTGTCTGCTATTAAAAAGAATCCACTTTTCAAAGGTGTCTGTTAAGAGGAGATCTAACTAAACTTACAGACTTGGAAACTTGTTTTTACCAGCAATAGTTGAAAAAAAGAACTTTATAAAAGGTTGTTGCTCAATGCTCTAAGGCACACCATATTATAAATCCTGTGTTCAGTGAAAGGTTCACAAAGATTCAAGAGAACAAATTTTACAAAAGAACATCTCTAAAATTTAAAATTAGGAAAAAAAAAAATCATACATGCCATATATAGATGTTTTATGCACAAAGCATGGCACAATCATCCCCAATTTAATGTATTGCCTCATAAAGCGAAAAGAGGTTTTCCTTATAGAGTTATAAAAAAACAAAACAGTAATGGTGCACACACAAAAAAATGCTGTTGCAGACTAAGGGCCAGATACAAAGTCAGACTTAGTGTGCGTCGAGTTCTGCTCCAAACCAAACATAAGAGGACACTTACCTATACTTGAATGACATGGGTTAGTTTCATCTGCGAAACTGGCCCAGTCCATTCTGGTCTAGATAAGTATCGTTTTGTAGTGGGTTTCGAACCCCACTTACTTGCACTAAGTTTGTATTATTTTTCAATTATGTTGTACCTAACTTAACAAATCTATAAAAACTCAATCAAAAAACTGCCAAAAATTATAAGACAAATCTGTAAAGACTCAATTAAAAAACTGCCAAAAAATTATATGACAAATCTCTTAAAACTGAGATCTTACTAAGCAAGTCAACCATCCTGATTTATTCAATTTTCTCTCCCTTTTTTATATAAAATAGTCAAAGCATGTATGAACATTTGACATTTGAACATATAAGTAGAAACTGTATGTAGAAATACATATTAAAAATTATTATTCACACTAGCTATGTAGTTGTATTGACCTTGGCTCACCATATTCATTAGCAAACCACTTTATTCATGACATTTGTATTACTTAGGTGACCTGTAGACATCCTGTAGCAATAGTGGTACTAGTGACATGTTAGGAAGGTTGGGCATTATGCATCAGTCCTCTATGCAAGCAAGAGCAGTCTCCTCTTGACTCTTTCTCCTAGCATTGAGACGTACACAGCGTGGGCATGGAGAAGGCGACCAACAAGATATGTGGAAACAAGCCCCGCAGTTTGGACACCTGGCTACCCTGCCTAGTTGCCAGGGGAAGATGACCTCTCTGGAGCGACACAGCTCACACACAAACCCTCGTGCCTGACACAGCTAAAACATGGTTGATTAATTGATAGGAGAAGAAATGTTACAAGACAGTTTAAAAAATTATGGCGGTAAAGTACTCAGAACTTCAAGATTACTGGTAGAGTTATGAATCATTAGAATTTTAAAATCATTGTTGGAATGGGAATGTCCAAAGTAAGCCTATTCAAGTCATTAGGCGATAATTCACTTGTAAACCTAAACGATGGAAAGTAACAAGTGGTATCAAAAATAATTGTTATTTTGCCATCTAATTTAGAATGACCGAGGTCATTAAATTAAATAACTTTTGATCACAACTATTAGTTTAATAAAACTCTGATAAATGTTATCAATGTTGTAATAAATGCTAATAAAAGCATTAAAATTAGTTTTAAGTTTTTATTCAACAAATTTAGTCTTTTTTTCTTTTTAGAATCGTGTCTTACTAAAATTACATACAAATTAAGCTAATGGTTTTAGGTATTAGGAAGGTTATGTTTAGATAAAGTGCACCCACACTTGTACAGAAAGAGAAGAGTGGAAAACCTTTTTGAAAAAAACCCACCCTCAATACACCTGACCGAGATTGGAAGCTCGATCTCCCCATGAACGGCACTCTAGTCCACTGCGAGAGCAGCACCTTAAATCATGTGGCCACCGAAATAGGTAAATCTAGTAATTTACTTCCCAATAACATAAATCTATATAAACCCACTTCAGTGGTTGAATGGTCTAAGGCGTCGTTCTCGCGATAGACTGGCCTAATGATGACAGGGAGATCAGGTGTTTGAATCCCAGTTGGGTGTAATGAAGGTAGTGTTTCCTAAATGGTTTTTTTTTTTTACTTTAAAAAATCTGGGTACACTTCCTCTAAATTAAACTTTCCTAATTCCTAAAACATTAACATATTTAGTACATACGCGTACAAACTAAACTGGTGAGACACGAAGTAACAAAAAGAATTATATATATATTCCTATATAGTACCGAGCAGTTGTCTACATGCAGTGAGCTGGCAACTACTAGTTCCCGCAACCTGGTGGGCAGATCCCCCATCTTCACTTGAACCAGATCATGAATTGAATAGAGGTCTAGCTCCATCATCAAGTAGGCTGGCTCTTTCTGGACACTCTCTTGTAGTCTGAAATTTGCAGAGAAATAAAACTACTTTAACTTGACTAGGAGTGTGCAAAGCTTTGAAAACTTCCGACTTTGCATCGGATATTCATTAGCTTAAGCTTCGCTTGGGGGAAAAGGGGGGGGGGGGGNNNGGAATCAGCTATCAGACAACTACAAATATTTACCAATAAATATATTGAATGTTAAATAATGATGTTCACACGACAAGAATAAAAAGTTGCATTTGGTGATATTTACTTGATTCACAAGCTTAGGTCAAAATTGGTAAAACATTTTTGCAACGAAAATTTTGTCCAATGAAATTTTCTTTTCCAACAAAAAACATTAAAAAATTATTCAAACTTTGATTTGGCTTCTAGAATATTTCATCATATTCAATTCAGATTCAGTTAAAAACAAAAACGTGGGCTTTGTACATCCCTAAGACTTGACTAACATGAGCAATGTCTCTTGATACTTTTTTGCTAGCTAATAAAAATTAGTTTGAGGTGAAAAAAAACATTACAATTTTAAATGTAAGTACAGTCTACTAGACATAATTTCACGTATTCTTATGTCAAGTCATAATAACACTAATATAGTATAATTTTAATGGAGTTGACCACAAAAAATAAGTTTTTTATTAGAAGTACTTAACACATAAACAGGTTTACTAACACTAAAATTATAGTGATCAAGTGCATAGCAAAATTTTGACCATACAAGGACTTGAACCAAAATCTTTTGAGTTACAGTTGGAATCAACAATATGAGGCAAAGAAGTTCACAAACATACACATGTTTAGCAAAATTACTATAAATAGGACCCTAAATATATAAAGACAAACATTTTGAGAGCTTGGTACGATTGTTACTTACTTGTCAGCAAACCTGCATGTGAGCACAAAGTCCTTGAGATAAAACAACTGTAAGCGTAGTTGGTGTGTCCGTTCTAACTGACGTGCTTTGCGGTACAGGCCCACATTCAGGTCCGCAATACGAAACAGGGGGTCACAAAGCATTTGATCCAACAGGCGATAAGAGAAACTTGACACAGGGTACCTAAGACCAATAATATGCAATCATATGTTTGTATTCTGCCTGTATAGGCTTAATTATATGGGTGTACAAAGCTTGGGAAACTTTTGACTTTACTTTGAATATTCATTCACTTTGAGTTTGAATTGAGAGTAAATTTCCAGAGTCAACAATTACAAAGCTTCAGCCAAAAAATAATAATTAAAGTTAGAATACACATTTATGTTTAGTTTAAAAAAAAATTCTGCTGTTATTTCCATCACAATTAGTATCAGTGTAAAAAATAACAAACCATTATATTTTGGGATAATAACTTAATTTATTATTTTAAGATTAAATATATTGGTTTTTTATGGAACCATAAATTATATTTAATACCTAAATTTATATAATCATCCAGAGTATAATAATTTTATATATTCAAACTTTGATTCGGCTTCAGGACTATCTTATATTATTTGATTCAACTTAGCTTCAAATTGAAAGAGTGGCCTTCACAAACACTCATAACTAGCCTGTTTAGGTCTCACTACAATACTCGTACAATATATTCCGAGGATACGGTGATGTAGAAATGCTCAGTTGGGTTCCATGCACATTCACTTTGATTCACAGCAATATATAGACATATAACCATCATGAAGCGTCCAGTGGTGGAGGTGCACTATATTATGTTCTCAAAGAAACATCAGCCTTTAGATTTCATCAAATGAACTTTAAACTCTTAAATAATCACAATACTAACCAGAATGTTTTATATTAAGTAAAAATAAAACTACATATTTGTATCACTTGCCGGTTGAAGTCCCATTTGAAAAGGATCTTGCCTGGGATAAGAGCCAGTTGGTTAGTGTGACAACCAGTACAAAAGTACCGGCCAAGATATTCGCAATAACGGAACCTGTGTGCGTACTCTGGTGCCACCTTCATTCCACATCCAGCACACCTGTAGTTCTGTTTAGTCATCAGTACACGTCGCCTACATGAGAGAATGATAAGTTTAGTTTAAAATTACAATAGTATTCTAAACAAAGAAAAGGGAACCAAGAATTCAGGCTCAAACAGGAAGTAAGCCTGTGTGAATTAAAGATTTTCAATTTCAAATTTAATTCACATTTTGGCTAGATGACTCGAATCAAATCTTGAACAATTTTTAATTGAATCTTATGCTTAAAAATAAAAAAATAAAAATTTGATTGAATGTTAAATTTTTTATATAAGTTCAAATCAAATCATTTAATTTAGGCTTACTATAGTAGTGTACTTTATTTGAGGCATTTTACTAAATTGACCCTGCTACAGGCTGGAAACAATTGATGATGGTTTATAAAAGTGTTTTAAATCGAATTTGTGTTGCGTATATTTTATTATACCAAGTTTTTTTAAATCCAATCCAATAATAAAATATTTCAAAACAATTTATGTTCACAATGCCATGCGGCCATAGTCCATGTGTTTTAATCTTTTCTGCTGAAGAAGGGGACTGATGTACCCCAAAAATTTCATGTGTTTTGTTTTTAATTGTGATCTTTGAGGCCTTCAATTTTCTGGTAAGTGCGTAGGCCTTGCCCTTCTATCTTCTATTCAATGTTTATTATTTATTTGCTGGAGAAGGGATCAGATTAACCAGATTTTGTTTTTGTTAATGCTGTTTGTTCAAACTTCACCTTTCTATTTGTGTTCACATTTACTAAACTGAGTTTTCTAAAAAGGCATGTCAGTTTAATGTAATCATGTAAACTTCAATTTTAATTTTCTTTTATAAATGTACTAATGATCATCTAATCATCAACAACCGATTCCAGCCTGTGGTAGGGTCAGTTTAATATATCACTACTGTGCAAGTATATTGAATAAAATCAAGAAAATTTACAATGAATAGCAATATTTTAAATGGTTCCATTTCTATGTCAAATACCCAAAAACACCATAAAAAGAATTTAAAAAGCAAATTCAATATTTAAAATGTCAAAAATGAATAATTACAAGAGCAAAATATTTAATTTCAATTATATAATATTTAATAAAAACCAATAATGTTTTTTCAAACAGTTTCATATTAGTAGTTCTTAGAATACTTTTTATAAAATTTAATAATGAAAATTAATTTAAATCATAGTTACACACTCTCAAATTAATGAGGGGAAAAAAGAAATACGCATTGATTCCAAAACCATTCAACAATACTTTTTAAACACATGATTAATAAATTAAATCTATTCTGAATATTCTGCTAATCATGGCTACTAACACAGGGGCTTGATGAAGGGTGAAGATGACTTGTGGGCGAGGGGGTGCCCACTCCACAGTCCCCCTTAACGGGGTAGCTTGTGTCATGTCTGCATCCTCTGCTTCATCTGGGCTAATGGGCCAGCTGCTGGGAAGTGGCAGCAGCTGCAACACAACATTTTAATAAAGACATCGTGAAACATGAATATAGGAAAAAACTAAATTGGTGTTTGCTTTAGGCATTTGTGGTGTATGAAGCTTAAAAACTTTGACTAGGCCTAGAAATAAATATTTGCTTCGACTTCACTTCGAAAACATTCTGGTTTTGACAATACGAAGCTTCACCAATAAAAATACGATATCTAAAATACTTAATTTATCAAATATTAACATTCTGAGTTAAGTACAGTAGCCCCATGGCTTCTTTGGTGCTGACTGATCAGCTCACAGCTGACTTCTGACAGTCAACATTTAGGTATATACCTACATTTTGACTGTCAAAAGTGACAGATGCTAAACACATGTTTTGGAGATCATCAGGTTCAGCGTAGGGATACATAATATGGTCTGGTAATTTCTTAAAGATGTCAACTGTCAGCTGTGAGCTGTCAGTCAGCACCAAAGAAGCCATGGGGCTACTGTAACTATGAATCAATATTAAATATAGAAAAAATTTCAATGAATTGAAATATAAAGTTATGTTAATATGTGATTTATAAGAATAAAACCGAATATTACAAACAAATTTGCAATAAAATATTTGTTTTCCAAGTTATATTAGTACTTAAAGTTATATAAATAGCCATAATATATTTTTTCAAACAAAAGATATTTAAACTTTGATTTGACTTTGAGAATATGTCAAATATTCGATTCGAGTTTGTTTTAAATTGAGAAAAATAAGTCATAAGTATACCCTTAAGAAAAACTTATTATTTTGAGGTGTTTATATATATATATATATATATATATATATATATAGTTTGTTTTAAATTGAGAAAAATAAGTCATAAGTAGACCCTTAAGAAAAACTTATTATTTTGAGGTGTGTGTATATATATATATATATATATTTTTCTCTTTTATGTTATTCTATTCCTCTTTCCTGTACTTTCTACCATATATAATGTAATTAAACAACTCCATGTTTGATTGCCTTAAAAATAATAATAATAATATTTAGCACCGCGTCTTACTACCCGTTCGGGTTATACGCTTTAAGTACTAATTACTCTAATGGATTAGGAATTGGGAAGGTTGAATTAGAGGAAGTGAACCCGCATTTGCGTGGAGGGAGAGTGGAAAACCATTTAGGAAAAACCGCCCCCAGTTCACCTTAAAAATAATAACATTGACAAAATGATATTTTGTTTTTACAACAACTTAATATACTAAATCCTTTCATCCGCCAGTCTTTGTTTTAATCAACTATTAAGATTGAGTATAAATTCAAATAGCCTATTGGGTAGTGTATAGGAAAGAATGTCTAGCAGCAGCGAATTGGGGGAGGTGATTGCTTCTAACCGCTCCCTCCCCCCCTTCAACACTCCAATGAATGGAAAATAATAAGTCTTGAAATAAATATCTTAATGTTGTAAACATTGACTGACTTTAACAACTCCCTCGTCCTATCTCCTACATGATGACCTAACCAATAACTCTTTCAACTAAGCTCCAACCTTCTTCAATGGCTACATGGTCTGAGGCGTCACTCTTGTGTTAAGACTAGACTGCCGTTGACAGGGAGATCAAGGTTTGAATCCCGGTCGGGTGCACTGAGGGCCATTTTTCTTTCACTCTTCCTCCACACAAATGTGGGTATACTTTCTTTGCAGCTAACCTTTCTCCTCCCTAACTCATTAGTGTTAATTCTGTACATAAGTGTAAAACATGAACAGATAGTAGGGCGCAGTGCTAAAAAAAAGCTTATCTCTAATGTGCAGAAAAGTGGCCTAAAGCTCAATTTTCCAGTAATTAGATTACTAAATTTAGTATGAAAACCAATTATTTTTATTAAAATGTAAATTTTTTCTATTAATGCTAAACACTGACCTGGTGGTCTATGGGTAAGGTGCCAGACTTCTATGCGGGGGATCCATGATTCAATCCTCGGTCTCGGCACAGATTTATCTGATTGCCAAACCCTTCTTTCACCTTTGACAAGACGTGTATTAATCACAGCTTGTGAATGCATGGAAATTCCAGGCCTCCAGCATGGTTCGGATCCCACGTTAAACTGTAGGTCCTCCATTTCATCTCTCAATCACCCTACCATTACACATTAGCGAAGTGTGTATAGCCCAAACAGGTAGTAAGACGCGGTGCTAATAATAATAATAATAAATAAATAAAAATAATGATAATAATAAATAAATAATAATAGAACATTTTAGGCCCATGTACATATTTACTATGACAATGAAATTTGTTTAAGAGCTCTAATAGTACTTACTGGTGGTTCAGAACTAGTTATTTAAGATAAACTTAACAATCGGGCCCCAGACGAGCCATTTAACACTCACTCACTGAACATGAATGTTATAATGCATGGATTATAAAAAAAACCATTAACATTTAGTTACTATTTGTATTTTCTATCATATTTAAATTTAATCTCATATTCATAATTTTTTCAAAGATTCAGATTCAAATACGAGATTAGGAAGTTTAAGGCATATTGGAGATTTGGATTTGTAAAATAGTGGATTCGACCCAACTCTTATTATCTAATTATAAAATACTCAATTTGGATTTGATCCATTAAAAAAAAATCAGGTTTGATTCAAAACATTTTAATTTTAAAAGATTAGACTCAGATTTTATTTGAGTTAGTAAGCAAGATTTGAGCTCGATTTGAAATTAAACTCTTGAATTTGCACAAGTTTAATTATTTTCAAGTTGAGTCCTTATACTATTAGACTGTGTTTATTTAGAACAGACCGTGAGACATGCAGCTCTAAAAATCACCTGTTGAGGTGCA
The DNA here is from genome assembly GCA_902141385.1 of Timema californicum. Lineage (NCBI taxonomy): Eukaryota > Metazoa > Arthropoda > Insecta > Phasmatodea > Timematidae > Timema > Timema californicum. Next base: position 94,210 of record CABFOW010002240.1, on the reverse strand, counting down.
TCCTGCTCGGAAACAAGCCATTGCAAATCTGAGGCTCTAGGAAGATGTTTTTCACTGAATTGTCGAATGAGACAGAGCGCCACTCCTTCTGCTGATACTATGGAATCTGTGATACCCACATCCATGACACACCGTGGTGTGTGGTGTTTGGATAGGTCTGCTTCCGAATACAAGGATGCCATTGACACAGACAAGCCTTTGGACAAGCAAAGATTCTCAACTGTTTAAGGAGGAAACCATTCTTAATGTCATATGTTGTACACACTTTATCTACATTTCATACCCACACGAGGTCTTTGTCTATCCAATTTTTTTATGCTAATCATTCTATTTCCATTAAAATGGTGCATTTATAAAAATATAACCTTGTTTTTCTGTTTCAATTAAATTTTACACTTATTAGAAATAGGTCAAATCAACATTTTTTTAAGATCCTGAATATTAGTAAACATCTTAGTCACAAGATGTTTTTGTTGTGCAGCAGCCCTTATTTATAATTTAGATAATTAATTATTCATTAAGAACTTGAATTATATTAATATAAATAAAAATTATCCCTGCATTTTAGTACTCATTCAGGTTTTACACATGAACTAATTAAGCTAATGTGTTAGGTATGAGGAAGGTTGAATCAAGAGAAGTGTACCCATATTTGTCTCTATAAAGAGAGTGTAAAACCATTCAAGGAAAACCACCCTCAATACACCCAACCGAGCATCGGCAGTCCTGTCTATTGCAAGAGTGAAGCCTTAGACCATGCAACCACCAAGCAAGTAGTTATATTTAAAGTAATAGCATAAAGAAGTTATTGAGGTAAAACCCCAAAAACAATCTATTTGAAACACATTTTGTTATATTTGGAAGAAGGTACAGGATAGAGTGAGTGGAACAAATATCTCTTCTGTCCAGCGGCAGCAGTTTTTTTTTTTTTCTCGCCGCGTCTTACTACCTTTGCAGGTTATATGCATACATGATAATTACTCTAATGGGGTAGGGAATGGGAAGGAAGCATTTTAGAGGTAACCTCTCCCCCTTTACACCCCACACCCCCCAGCCTAACACAAGAGTAACACATTAGAAAGTTTGGTCCCTGACACAGGTGGAAGCCATGTAAAATTTAAAATGTGTTCCTCTTTTCTTTGTAAAAGCTATATTGTGTTTGTTCCTTTTTTCATGTACTTTAATTCATTAGAGGATTAAAGGGATGATAAGATATTTGAGGATTCAATGAAACTATGGCTGCTATATTTAGACTGCATTAATCTCCATTTAATAAAAATTAGCTATAGAATTATTTTAACGACTGTCAATGTGTCCCACACCTGCATTCTTGAGCTGGGCCAGGTTGTTAACTTCGTCGACTTCTAAGTCATCAACATCATCAGTAGAGATGCTGTCTGAAGGAGTGCCAGGAGAAGTTGACAATGGGCTCACACTTTGGTCCGTCGTTGTGGCTGATCACAATAATAAAAACTATATTTTGGTTGAAAGTACATTAGCACTTTAGAATATGGTAATTCAGTTAAAATCCTATCAAGGTTAAAAATGAAATATTCATTAATCATTTTTCTTCTATTATATTTATTTAATGACATTATAACATTCTTAATACACTTTATTTCATACTTAAATTTGTATTAACGAACAGGTTATGGATCATTCAGAGCTCAGTAGTCCCAGGTATTACAATTACTGTCTCTTTCTTGCTAAGTGATTATAAAAACAATACCATCTTTTGCCCATGCTCCACCATTTTCTATTCTTACAGGATTTCCACTTATTTACACTAATAGAATAAGGAGCAGAAAGGTAGAATTTATAGAAAATGTTTTGACATTTGTGTGGAAGAGAGTGAAAACAAAATTAGGAAAACACACCTGTGTATAACTGGTCAAGGCTCAAACTATGACCTTCCCTTGTCACCAGAAAAATAAGACAGTATGAGACTGACACCTTTTATCACATGACGCATACCCACCGGTGTAGGTATAGAACTTAGCCCTTAAAGCAGGCTGGTCCAACCTGTCTAATGCTTGGGACCCTCCAAGTTTGTTCAGTAAGCCCCACCAGATCAAATTGTACTAATTCAGATTGCAGAAATAAACAATAAATTAGGCTATTTTTACTATATTTAGGCATTATTATCCATTCATGAGATGAGTTTACCTGAATGACAGTTCAAAAAGTCACTAGAAATAAGTCCCTAAAATATCCCTACGCCAACAGCTGATATCTGTCACTGTCACTTGGAACAGCTGTAATGAAAACATATGGTAATATAGAGTATGAATGTGATAGTTAACCACAGTAATTTTAATAGGCTAATATTATGCCTTAAATAGATTTTAAAATTGAAATTTTTAGTTACTAAGCTGAAAGAAAACACTAGAAACTGATTATTATATATTTATATATTAATATATATAT
>CABFOW010002240.1:19859-87876 GCA_902141385.1 Timema californicum | reverse complement strand
GTAAACATAGAATACATCATTTATTTTTTAAGTTTATGATCGAACAACATCGCCCTTTCCTTCAATGGGGAGTTATTGTGAGCAAAAAACACAGGCCACCTATACTTTTTTTTATATACCTTGAGCAAAAAATTAAACATGTTTCACTTGACTTTATTACAACCATATTACAGGTTGTATTTATCACAACAAGAACAATAGTGAGGTTTTTATTGTTGTTGATTTGCCACTGTTTAAAGTTTTAAGGGCCTTAGGCCTATAAAACGTGTAATAAAATTTTTTTGAAAAATACATTAGTTAAATGTAGCAAATTTCATTTTGTGATGTATTGTCGAGTCTTCTTACATGATTTAAAAATTAATTGGCTGTACTATGATTATAATAGTGTTTATGTATAGGTTAGAATGATTGGTTTGGTGCTGTGCATACTTTTTGTGTGATCATGTTTAAAAAAATATAACCTATAGATAAATTAAACATACTTCTATCATACATCCCGTATATTGCTCTACGAATAACACCTCGGTCGAAGTCGTCAAATGCTTCAACCGAAACTCTTGGAGTAGGTTTCTGCTTTTTCTTCTTTTTGGGAGTCGCCACTTCCTCTGGATTCTTCTTCCAATATCTAAAACACAATTATATACAGTGGAATGTGTGACGGTAGTTATAGAAATACTTCTAGATAAACCAACATAACATGTTGAAGTAAATTAATTTCAAAGCTACCAACTTTATATTATTATTGGGGCTTCACGATGTCAACAATAATGTATATTTTTTTAAATAAGTTTCACCAGATTTTTAAAAATAAAAATCATATGCCCCAACACTCAAAATACACAATTTAAAAACTAGTTTTCAAGAATATATGCAAACCTAACCTAATCAAACAATTCCAAACGAGCTATGCTACACTTTTATTATTATTTGGGTTTTATAATAGGCCTACAGCCATGCAAATTAACTTCAAACACATGATCCACGAAAAGATCATTTCATATTAAAACATATACCTGTGACTGTATCCGAATAGTACAGTACACTTGACTTGATGACAATACACTTAACATGCACTTGACATCGAAGAATGGAAGACTATTTGCAGGCAGTGCTGCTTCCTACCAATGAGTTTGGAAACTATTTTAAACGCCATCTATGAGCCAGTTATCACAGATCCCATTACCCTATGAACTCTAGCCAGTCTGAAACCACATGAAGGACGTGTGACTTGCTTTCGCCCTTGGACTCAAGGGTGTGTGAGGGGTGCACACTTTGTGACTATTTGGCTGGATCAAAACTTGATCACGTGATTGCCAATGCAATTATAATGTGAATGTCAAGGGTCAGCGGCGCATGAAGTATAATATTTGGATACAGTCCTAGTTGATTTAGGTTATATGAAATTAATGAAAAAAGATCACTGCCTATTATCAAGTTTGCCAATGATTCAGTCCAAGCATTTGTTTGAGTCAGGATTAAAATTTACAGAACACTATATTGAAGAAAATAGGTACTAATAGTAAATCCATGGAATGTGGAACCCTCAATATGATTAAATAAACCAATTGGAATGCTAGTAAAAATATGTATTATTAATTCTAATATTTAATATTAGTTTTCTACTCACCTCAATACAGTAGGTTTTGATAGTCCTAGAAGATCTGCAATTAACTGACTTCTATCCCCCCCTTCCATTTGGCCACGTTGAATCATTGTTTTCAGTCCTCTTCCACAGTTGATAATATCCAGTTGTCTTTGGTGATCTGTAACTTCTCTTCGGGTTTTTTCCTGGAAACTCATCATTAGCAAAACACACACAAAAATATGCACTAATTGAAAATCCCTTTACAAAATCTCGCGAGATTAAAGTTAGTAGTTAAAGTTAATAGATTAAATTTAGATAAAAGTTAGAGTACAGTTAGATTAAGGTTATTTAAAATTTAGATTAAATTAGATTAAAATTATATTAAAGTTATCCAAATTAATATGTAGGCCTATTTGAACTAAAGAGGTAGGATATAACAAAGAGACTGAATTTAAAGTTAAAAATCTAATAAACGTGCAAAGTAATAAATTCTATGAAATATATATTTAAATTAAACAAAGTCTTAATATTTATTTGAGTTCGTCCACAGAGCTTATTAATCCTTTTATTGCAGTTAAAATAATAATTAATGATAGCACTTTAACAAAAGGTTCAACATATAAGGCTTCAAGATGGCGAACCAAGCCATGTGCTTGCTTCTTGGAATGCTTGCGTCATCAATTTGTTTAAAATGGTGTAACCACGCAGTGGATGATTATTTTTTATTCAATTAAATGTTTCTAAAAAATATAAAATAATTATAATTTTTTTTAATTATGTATAAAATAAATTACCAGTATTTTATCTTTGCCAAGTAAATACGATGCCTGTTTTAAAGTTACTAATGCATGCACTATATTACACAACATAGATAACATTCCAAAACAAAGAATAAGTACTTTTAATATATGTTTAAAATATTCATTCGGATTTGATGAAACGAAATTATTAAAATTAATTAAATAAGGTAAGAAATCTTAAGTTTAGATTATTTTACATTTAAAATATAACATGTAATTAAAAACCTTTACATTTATAATAAAACAGTGTTATTTTACCAGTGTTGGCAACCCAAAACCCTCAACATATGATTTTTGAACTGTCATTCAGGTAAACTCATCTCATGAATGGATAATACCTAAATTTTGACTGTCAGAAGTGACAGCTGCTAAACACATGTTTTTGCAGATCATATGATTCGGTGTAGGGATACATAATTTGGTCTGGTAACTTTTCAAAGCTGTCAGCTGTTATTCAGAAACAAAGAAGCCATGGGGCTACTTTATGTTTGATATACTTACTCATTCAAACAAGTTATGGTTTGATTTAGTAAAAATGCATCTTGATCAATTGGGGCTACTTGATAATGTGGACTTAATGGCTTATCTATTATCAATATCTTGTACTGATGAAAGTCCTAAACACAAGAAACAAACTTGAATTTAAACACGAGAGTTGTTAATGATCATTATTGGGTTTTATAGGCCACACCCACTCCATAGGGATTGTTTAATGAAGAGGATCATGAAGGGGAAGATAGAGGGAAAAAGAAAGAGGGTTTGTAAAGCTAAAAAAACAAGAAAGGATGAAGCTACAAAAAATAAAAGATGTTCAGGATCGAACAAAGTGGAAGATGTCCAGTTGATACCTGCCCCAGCGCAGATTCACAGAAGAAGACCCATCGACATAGTAAGGTCATTAGGGCAGGAGGCTTATTAAAATTAAACTAAAATATGGTAATTTAATATTAACTTTCTGTAATAAACTAGTTGATTTGTTTTAAACACAAGATAGTATCATATTTACTCAAATTAAAACATTCCAAATAACTTTAGATCTACAATTCACCTAAGCTACAGGTAGCCTACTTATCTAACTTTAAGCTATTTATCACTACCCTTATATGCTACAATGCTATATTAATAATTATATTTTAGCATTTTTATGGATGAACAACAGTTTTTAATCCATGTACAGGTACAACAGAAAGTTAACTGATGTGTTAGTTAAAAATTTAAACATTACTCTTTTTAAGACTTACTTTGTTGTATCCTGTTTCCACAGAGAGAATCTTGGAAACAAAGACATCCACAAGCTGAATGGGTGCTTTTTGTAATATCAGAAAATTACCTTCCAGATGGAAAGAATAAGCATTGGCACTATCTGTACTCAAGTAATGGCTGTAACACAGCAAAAGAATTTCTAAGTTTTATATTTTTAGAACACAAGGATATAGAACTTAGAAACTAAGATAGGGAGAAGTGGTGTATTCTTGTAAGTGCAGCAATGAACTTCCGAGTTCCTAATGCCATATAGTGAGTGAGTAAGTAAGTAAGTAAGTAAATAAGTAAGTAAGCAGGCATACAAAAATGTATTCAAATAAATTGGTTAAAATACCCCCTACCCCCCCCCCCCCCACCTCCAAATAGCTTTATGTGATTAGGAGATATTTACACTCGAATAGTACAATGTAAATGGTCATGTTTAAGAGACTGTTAAGAGGTATTTGAAAGTTCAAAAATATTCCTAATGTTCTAAAAGATAAAGAGTTTCTATTTCTTGGTTGGTGTAAATGTGTAATTTTTTAATAGGACACAGTTTTTTTTCCCCCACTACCGGCTTGCTAGGCCTGTCTTATTTTCATATGCCTTACAATCTAACTTAAAACTAGGACAGGCACAACATACAGTCCCTGGCCGTTAATTTATCATTGTGAAAGGGTAAACCCACATTCCACTAATGATAAATGTTATGGCTATGCTGGAAATCGAGCCCGGAACCCTTAACTCAGTAGACAGACACTACCGACTGATCTCAGATGTTGGATACCTTTTAAACTAATGTGGGTTGATTAAATTATTTTATGCAAATAAATCTCTAATAAATACTCAAGTGTATTTTCTTGTATTATTTTAAGTTTTAATCAAATAATGATTTTTGATTAAAAACACACAATAATAAAATAAAGATTTATTTTTAAAATTACTATTTTATTTAGCTTGAAAGTGATCTTAGAGACGCTAAAGACTTGAAAAACCAAATCTAAAATCTGAGTCCAAAAAGTATGTACCAGAACCATTGTGGGCACAGAGCAAAATTAAGAGATTACAAACATATTACTGATACCAATACCAAGATACCGAGTTTGATTCCAGTGACTAGGTGTCATTTTTCAATTTATTCAGCTGATCTCTGTAATTATAATCCTTCATCCCAAAACTTCATCTTTCATATATACTTAACTGTATAGCGCTGCTTTCTTTCAAAGATTCAAGATAGTTCAAGAAACAAGGGAAGATATTTTCTATATCTTTGATTAATTAAATTATAACAATGAACTTACCATAAAGAATAGGGATCTGGCTTCAGTAAGTGTAGATCTGAAAGAAAATAAAAATAAAAGGACAATAAATGAAATGTACTCGATGACAGAGAAGGGTAAAGATATTTAAAATGAGTAGTGTAGGCCTTCCTAATAAATTAAAATAAGTTTAGACATAAACTTACCAACAAAGCTTTCTGTAATTTCAATCCCTCTGATGGATGCAGAGCATGGAACACATACCATCCAGCATTGGGAAAGGGCTGCTTCATATTTCTTTCTAAATTTGTTCTGAAAGAAGTTAATCGGTTAAAAAAAACTATAAACGGTAATGTTATATGGTTTATTAAATAAACTACAAAGCACAGTTCAGTATTAATAAATAGGTAATGTACTGTATGAAATGACTTGACAGAATGCCTCTTGTCGAAGTCACAGAACATTATAATAAAGTAAAGTAGGTTCAGTGTTACCAGCTGTCACATAACAATTATCGTACAGGTAACACATTAAGGAATTAAGAAACATTTTACATTTTAAATTATATATAATTTTCACACATTTCTCAAAGATATTACTGCAGTCATTGGTGAATACAATTTTCAAAATGTTTGAAATAAATACATAACTCAACCAAACTAGGTACCAGGATACATGTAGACATTCGCTCCAAAATCTCTAGTTTACACTTTTTTAGGTTCACATAGTCAATAATAAATAGTTGAGAACATTAAAGCCATTCTAAAATTACCTATCTTGTCTACGGTACGTTTGTAACTAAAAATGCAATACAAAGTAACTATCAACTTATAGTTATCAAAGTTGACATGCCTTTATTCATAGAGTCACAATATAAACCAAATATTTTCAACCAGGGTTTGGCGAAGTCGTGTCCGGGGTTCTGTAAGAATATGATAAAAACTACTTTTTTTTTATAGTGTGAGAGTACATTTTAAGAAAACTCGTGTGTCCAAAGATGAAGTAGAGAAGAGGCTGGTAGTAATGTTAAAAGTGAGGTTAGTAAGAATATTGACAAGACAGGTTCAAGTGCTGAAGGTCAGTAGGAGTTATAAAATTAGGCAATAAATTCTCTTGAAATAATGTATTCAAAAGTATGAGCTTATTATTGTTATTTATCAACCCTAATATTTTATATGCAGGTATATTTTGTAATTTACCCCTGTCAAACCTAATATGTGTCAGCCAGGTAGGGGTTTCCTGATATTTTATTATATATTTTAAGGGTTTCTCCAAACTAATAAGGTTGGGAATCACTGTAATAAACTATGCCTTTATTTAGATGGGTAATTAACCCGTGTTTCTGAGGCATCACAGGGTAAAAGAAATTAAATGGTTAAGTTTAAATGCAATGAGCAAGGATCAATAAATTTAAACTTATTATAGTTGGTAAACATGACCCCTCGGTAAGCTGAGTCGTCGCTGGGAGGATAAGATTATAATGTATTTAAAGGAGGTTGTATCAGGTTAGGGATTGGAGGGTGGAGCTATCTCTGGATAGGGTTGAGTAGCAATATTACGTTCTGGTGGCCTTGAACTTTCAAGTTCCTTAAGGACAGAGAGTTAGTAAGCCCTAAATTGAATCTGACTTGTCAATATTGGATTGTCACCAAGCATGATATATATAATAACCAGGGTCATTTTAAATAATTTGGTTGAGAAAATATGTCAAAATGAAACACACATAATACTTTAAGCACGTGTGTTGTGGCTATGGCAAGACTTGTTACTGTAAAAAGGAAATGTGTGGGCGAGTCTGAAGTCCCAGGTGAGGCCCTGGGGCAAACTCCCCTGTTTGCTCTCTGGACAGTCTTGTCTCCTCTACAGGGCGAGGGGAGAAGCTTGAGTGTCCCTAACACAAAAAGTGGTTTTAGCTTTCATCTCACTCTCCATTCGTTGATCCTTCCTCACTCTTTTCAAGCTAAGCCTTACATTTTGTATAAGTTACCTTTCCATCCATTGTGCTAATATTTGTGTGTTAATGCACCATAAAAACCTCAAGCCAAATGTCTTTCATTAGGTTTAAGCCTAGTTTCAGGCCTTAAACCCAACAATATAAAAAATGAAATTGTATAAAATATTTAATGGATTTTTACTTAAATTTTATCATTTTGTTTATTATATTTAACCTAAAATATAATTGAAGGGGTCACTTTAAAATTGTTCCAAATTAGAAAATTTCAGTAAGTTATGTTTCAGTTTTAAAAAATTCCTTACAAACTGATCTGTCATAATATAATACCCAATGTTGGCCGAGTTTTTAAAACTATTTAGAATTAAAGATTCTGTACAAAAATTCTGAGGATATTCTTCACTGAAAAATGTTTCAAATGTCAGTTGCAACCTTCTTAAAAGGACCCCTATTTGCCCATGGGTCTAACTGGATCTTTTCAAAAATCCTAACAAAGGTCTTTGCGGTATCAGCTTGACAAATTGACGCTTGCCACTCACTTTAGATGAAAGACTGCATCAGGATATTTGAACAGTCAATGCTCTTTGAGACGGCAGTGCTACCACCTACCGACAATTTTAGAAACCATGTTTAACCCTAGGCCTATATATTTTTTCATTTATTTAAGTGCGTATAACCCGAACGGGTAGTAAGACGCGGTGCTAATAATAATAATAATAATTTATTTAAGGTGTTTAACATGCATTTTCTGAACCGACCGATTATATCAGACACACAACTCATAAACTAACAAACATATAACATACACAATACCCATCCTCCAGGCTGTTAACTCATCACCATGAAAAGGTAAACCCACATTTAACCAATGTAATTTTTTCAGCCATGCCAGGAATCGAACCCGGGACCCTTCTCAGTAGAGAGATGTGCTAATGACTAAGCTAAGATGTCGGACAAGGCTATCTATTAGTTCTCATGAAAATAGGTAAGAATCATAAACTAAAATGCATACTACTTTAATTTTTGAGTTTATTAATTAAGCCATTTGAATAATTTAAGATAGGATAAGTAGATTTCTTTGCTCTTAGAGAGTAAAATATAATGAAACAGTTGCCATTCAAACAATGCATAAAGGCTGTGCAAGGCGAGGATGTATTGCTTCCGTCCATGGATCCCAGGACTTGGGAAGAGTGGATAAGCATCCTTGAAGACAATTCAGACATATCTACACTTGTCCATGTCCTTGTCAATACACCTTACAAGGGGGATGCGTCAAGAACTTAACTTGTAGCGTTATTTTTTCATAAGACACAAAAAATGTCAGCCGTCCAAGTAAGCCTACTAAGCCCATCTAAATTATAATTTAGAAAATATATGCTTGACTCGCCTCTTTCACAGTGTATCACGAGACGGAAAATCTACAGCTCAATGATGCCTTAAACATTTTTTTTTCTGTAGCAAATTCTAATCTTCCAAATGGAATATCATTTCTTTATTCCCTTTACACTATACAAAGTGAAGATCTTTAATATTAATAAAACTTACACATAGCCAAACCCTTTTACAAAAACTCAATAACCACGCGACAAAAAAATGGGATTAATATAGTTACAGAATTGCCAACTTATTGAACTCTAATTTCATACACTAAAACATAGCCCATATTATATTTAATCATAATAATTAAATAAAAATAATCTTTCATGTATTTATAATAAAAAAAAGTTGTATCAACTAAGCTTAACCTAACCTTCCAAGTATATGGATGGATTAGTACATTTTGAGAATAATTATTTCTGTGCAAAGTTGTCATGAATGTATTCTGATACACATTTTATTTTAATTAATTTTTAGCACCATATATATATTTTTTTCTCTAACTTAACCATAAGATGAAGCATGGTCCTATTCTCTTGGGATGTGTTGCTCCTTCAATTCCTCCTAGTAAAGATATTCTAAAACCAATAGTTGGATTATTTTTTTTTGCACAGGAAAGGTTAGCTTAGTTTTGTAAAAACATTATAGGACCTAAATATTTGCATCAAAAAAATAACGGCACACTAAAATTGTTGTTATAATCGGAAATTTCCTGAAAATGTTTTATGTACCTAGGTATAAGTGCTAGAAAACATTAAATTTATAATTATTTAAAAATATCCCACCCTCATTGTGTACCATCGCCTCCAAGGTGATTTTCCACACCATTTAAAAACTAATGTGGGTGCATGTCTCTATGCGACCTTTATTTGTACCAGCTACCCTATATTAAATCATTAAGTATCAGGGTGTTAAACATGATTTTTAAAATAACAGGAGATTGCTATAATCAAAACATACAATTTATATTTATGAGTCTATATAACCTTACCCACCTGCAATACATAGAAAAATGAATTATATTCTATTTCATCTGCCATTATAATAAAACACAAGTAAAAGACATAATCAAATGATTAATGCCGGTATCGAAGAATCCCAATCACAAACATCTAACCATAGATAATGTCTAACGTAAGCCGAGCGCACATAAAGCTAGTCATAAGATGCTTTACACCGGTAGGAGCTGTCTCCATTTTAGGTCTAGATTTTGCACTTAAAAGTATAAGATAATGCAACATTTGTTTGCTAAATACCGTGACTTTTTAAATGGATAAGCTATAAATTGTTATCAATGTATTTGTGATTTAGTCAGATCTACAATATGTTCATATACATTACTAAAAAACTTAAAATAAAAATGTCGTATGCAACTACGCATTTTCATTATTTGTTTGTCTAAATATAAAAGAAAGAGATATTTAAGTATTGGCAGTAAAGTAAAAAATAACTGCTAAAGTTTACTAATCCTACTCTATTCCAACAATTTAGCATAGGCTATACCAGTGGCATAGAAACGGGGGGTACGGAGGTAAATTTTACACCCCCCTAAAAATTAAGGGGGGTAAAAAGTAACATTTTTCAAATAATGTAGTAAAACTTTTAGATAATGTAAAGATCTTGTTGAGGCTGGATACAAAGTTCACACTAAAGTAACATAACAGAAATAAAATGTGCTCGGAGCACACACGGTTTGAAAACGCTGATAGTGATGATAGTGATACCAGCTACATCAGCTACTGCAGAAAGTAGTTTTTCAATGCTTATATGAAAAAAAACCCATCTTAACTCTACGATGAGGCAACGTAAACTAAATCACCTGCTGTGTCTTTGAGAGGCTCAACAAACTTGAAAATTGCAAAACTAGCTAATGGGTTTATAGCTAGTAGAGAATATAGGGCAAATGTGTATGGAAACCTACGTTAATCTTCGGTGTTTCATAATTTTTAGTTAATTCACATCAGATATAATTTTTTAATAATTTGTTTAGTGTGTATTAATTATTAAAATAGGCAATTCTATGAAGAGATATTCTAGTTTAGGTTGGTATCACCGTTAAATGTGTCGTGCGTTTTTTTTAGCCATCTGTGTCTATGCCTATGATCTTTTGTAACAGTTGAGTCATATTCTTAGTTTTAGCATGTATTGTTAAGTCTAAAACCGGTTATTTTTTCTATAAGCTTGTGCCTTTGACAGGCTATGGGCCCAGGTTTGTGTTATTATTATTAGCACCGCGTCTTACTACCCATTCGGGTTATACGCACTTACGCTAATGTGCAATGGTAGGGTGATTGTGAGATGAAATGAAGGACCTACAGTTTAACGTGGAATCCGAACCACGGTGGAGACCTGGCATTCCCCACAATCACAAGATGTCTTTTCAGAGGTGAAGGAAGGGTTTGGTAATCAGATAAATCTTTGCCGGGACCGAGGATTGAACCCCGGCCGCCAGCATAGAAGTCTGACACCTTACCCCTAGACCACCAGGTCACCGCCCAGGCTTGTGATTGTGGATTTTAGGATGGGTAAAGCTATAAGTCAAGTGTGCGCAGTAATATGCGTGAACTCTACGTGTTTGTTTGTTGTTTGTGACCCCGTTGCTGACGAAGAATAGGAAAATTTCTAAATATTTAACACCTCTAGAAGCTCTCGGAAGTGCTTTTTATGGTAACACAGTCCCCTAATTTGTACTTGTAACTTAATTTTGATATGGTTTGAACCATAAATAAAGCCGTATATATTTTGTTCATATAATTTCGTGGGGTGTTTTAACACCCCCTCGTGGATAGATGGATGGATGTAACGCTCTAATGGACCGAATTAAGTTTGTAATATCCATATGTTAATTTTTCTAAGTTTTATATTTTGTGTTTGTTTTTTTCCTTGTTCTTTCATGTAGACTACGTACATATTGTGTGTGTGTTCTATACAACATTATATAAAATCTGTGTGTTTATATATGTAGCATATTTTGTGGTTATTGATTTATTGTGTTCCAGCTGTCTAGATACTTTTAAAAATGGTTAATTCAAATTCTGAATATTTCAAATTTTTTTAGTTATCCCTCGTAGTTCGAATTAAATAATTAATTATACTGTAGTTCATGAACTTAACTTGAATGTTTGTGCCTCCGAAAGGGCAGTGCTAAATGTTATCAAAACCAAACCTGTGGGTGTCTTGATAGGTACCTATGATGGTTTCAATTGTTGTTAATATCAAGGCCGTAGCCAGAGGTGAGTTTTGGGGGTTAAAACCCCCCCGAAATTGTACGAACAAAATATACCTGGCTTTATTTATGGTTCAAACTATTGATATAGTTGTATTGGCAACTCTGCAAAGTTTGTGTTATGTTGGCTATCTCTATAGCATACTCCCTGTAACTGTATCTTACTGCTAGTAGTTCGTTGGTCTGTTTACTGGTCAGTTGTTTTCTGGCATACATTATATTAAATACACTGTTTACACTATGCCAATGCGTGTGTGATTTCGTTTCATGGCTTATTAATCCTAATAGGTTACGGGCCCAGAAAGTATCAGTGTTTATTAATATTTGTAATTGTATGATTCGTGGAAAACGGTGTAACGGTGACCAAAGTTTTTAATCAAATTCAACATGGCGGTGGCATCTGTATCCTACACGCATCCAGGATTAAAGCCTTTTGATGGTAGTGGTTTTGAAAACTGGTTATATCGTCTGGAGAGGCTTTTGGAAAGGAATGCCGTGCTAGAAATGCTAACTGTTGATCCACCAGATGTATTGGCGGATTCAAAAGTTAAAGATAACTTTTTGATGAAAGACGCTAAGGCCAAGGATTTGATTGTGCAATGCGTGGCTGATAATGTTTTGGAACAAATAAAAAATGCAAGTACTGCTAAAGTAATGATTACGTCTTTGAAGTCTACATATGTTAAAATGGGCATAATGAATCGTATTGAACTTCAGAAAAAATTAAGAAACATGTATTTTGAAGGTAAATCAAGCTTGAATGAATTTATCATCGAATTTGATAAAACAGTAGCTGAATTGAGGAATTCTGGAGGTACTATTGAAGAACAAGAGTGTATTACTCAACTGTTGGCAGCTATGCCTGAACGGTATTTACCAGTTGTGACTTCTATTGACATTTTATTTACGTCTAATACAAGTGCAGTTACGTTAGACTTTGTAAAAAATAAGCTTTTATCTGAAGAAGAACGTAATTTAAAAGGTCGTAGTTCAAGTGTTTCAAGTGCACAAAGCCATGCTTTTATAGGGCATAATAAGTTTAAAAAGAATCGTGCAAATACGTTTGGTCAACGGAATGATAATTTGTGGAAACCAAATAGGGTGATTAAACCTAAATTATTTACCGGTAAGTGCTATGCCTGTAATCAGAAAGGACACATGCGTTCACAATGTCCAAATAGAAACAATTTTGCTGGAAATTCAGAAAAAGAAGTTTCATTTTTGGTATCAGACTCTGATGGTAACACTGAGTTAAGTTGTGGAATGTCAAATAATCATAATAGTATTAATTTTGTTGTTGACAGTGGGGCAACAAACCATCTAATTCAAGCTGAATATGCGAAGTATTTATTTGATGTTCAGGAAATCTCTTCACGAATTAGTGTGGCTAAAGTTGGTGAAATAGTTAACTCTGATAGATGTGGTAATCTACGTTTGTTAACTAGCAACGGTATTGGTGTAACAATGCATAAGGTGTTGGCGTGTGACAGTTTGTCCCATAACCTGCTCTCTGTTAAAAGGCTCGAAGAAAATAACTTAAAGGTTATTTTTCATAATAAATGTGTGACTATTCTGAAGAATGACAAACTTGTTCTGAAAGGGAATCTTATCGACAATCTGTATTTTGTCACTATGAATTTGAATTCAAGTGAAGTAAATCTTGTGGATAATTCTTCAGACTTGTGGCACAGAAGGATGGGACATTCGTCTAAGTTTCCTTGTAGTAAGTTATGTGAGGTTTGTCTTCAGGGTAAACAAACAAGAGCACCATTTTTGAAATGTGTACCAGAAGAAAGAAAAGCAAAAAGAATTTTGCAATTTGTTTCATCAGATGTGTGTGGCAAAATAACCCCGACTACACATGACGGTAAAAACTATTTTGTTTCATTTATTGATCATTTTAGTCATTTTACAGTGGTTTATTTACTTGAGAGGAAAAGTGAAGTTGAAGAATGCTTCAGAAAGTACATTTCTATGGTTGAAGCTAAATTTAATAGAAGAATTGAGAATTTGCGTTGTGATAATGGTGGGGAATATATTTCCAGTGACTTTAAAAACTTGTGTGAAGCTAAAGGTATTAATGTAATGTACACTATTCCAAGAAATCCAGAACAAAATTCAGTAAGTGAACGCCTCAATAGAACTATTTTAGATAAAGCTAGGTGCCTAATATTTGACTCAGCTTTAGATAAAGACATGTGGGGAGAAGCAGTATTATCAGCTGTTTATTTGCTTAATAGAACTCCTACATCTGTGTTACACAGAGATGTAACCCCTGCAGAAAAATGGTATGGTTATAAGACTGATTTGAGTAAAATTAGAGTTTTTGGTTGCACAGCTTATGCACACATTCCCAAAGAAGATCGTTCTGGGAAATTAAACGCTCGTTCAAGAAAATTAATTATGATAGGGTATTGTCATAATGGCTATCGATTGTGGGATCCTGTAAGTAAAAGGGTTGCCACTGCTCGATCTATCGTCTTTGATGAGAGAAAGATTGTAACTAAAGATGTTGAAAATCATGACTCGGAAAATTCAGATGTAGAAGAGTATATCCAAGATCAAATGGATTTGAAGACAAAAGGACCTGATCCTGATAACTCTGATATTAAAACGATTGAAGTTCCTGAAAGAAGACACAGTAAAAGAGTGAGTAAAATGCCAAAACATCTTGAAGATTATGAAGTCGGGATGGCTATGGCTCTCAGTGCTGGTTATCTTCCATTTGAAACTCCTATGTCCTATCAAGATGCTGTTCAACAAGATGATGGTTGGAAGGAGGCTATTGAAAGAGAGTTAGAGTCTCTTAAGAGCAATAATACATGGGAATTGGTACAGCCTCCACCTGATGTATCCATAATTGAATCTCGATGGGTGTTTACTGAGAAGACAATTGATGGTGTAGCTCAGAAGAAAGCCCGCTTGGTAGCTAAAGGTTACCAGCAACCTACTTTGGAGGAGGAAAATGTTTATTCTCCGGTAGCTCGGTTGGTGACACTTAGAACACTATTGGCTGTTGCTGTTCAGCGTGATTTATTCATTCATCAGGTAGATGTAAAATCTGCTTTTCTAAAAAGTGAATTAAAAGAAGTTGTGTATCTTTACCCTCCTGATGGCTTACGCACAAAAAACAGTGAAGTGTGTAAAGTGGTGAAAGCCTTATATGGTTTGAGACAAAGCCCAAAGTGCTGGAACGACAGTGTTAACCGATTGTTGAGTGAGTTAAATTTTCTAAGATCTAAGGTTGATCCATGCTTATACTTTAATGATTCTACATATATTTTGATTTGGGTTGATGATTTTATTATTTTCTCAAGCTCAATTGATGATGTTAATAGTGTAAAGGGTAAGTTAATGGATTCTCTTGACATTAGGGATTTAACTTCTGATGGTAGATTGATATTTTTAGGTCTTGAAATTGAAAAGAAAGAGGATAATATATTGATTAGTCAAAAGAATCTTATTGACAAAATTGTAAATCATTTTAGGATGAATGATTGTAAAATTTCAAAAATACCAGTACAACCAAAATTGAATTTACAAAAGGTCTCAGAGGGAAAAAGTTATAAAGTTCCATATAAAGAATTGATTGGTAGTTTAATGTATTTGATGCTAGGGTCAAGGCCAGATCTTTGTTTTGCGGTATCTTATTTTGGAAGGTTTCAAAATTGTTATAATGAAACTCATTGGAATTATCTTAAGAATGTTATTCGTTATCTTAAATATACTAGTAATTTTGGTTTGAAGTATGTTAAAAATAATATTTGTGCAGATATAAATGTTAAAGCTTTTGTTGATTCAGACTATGCTAGTGATCCTATTGATAGGAAAAGTGTTACAGGTTTTGTTGTTAAATTAAACGATAATGTTGTGTCATGGTGTTCCAAAAAACAAAATGTTGTGGCTCTCTCTAGTAGTGAAGCTGAGTATCTGGCTCTTTCTGCTGGAATGTCTGAATGCAAGTTTTTAATCCAGTTATTTGATGAATGTCTTGATTGTGTAAAGCCAGTTATTGTCTTTGAAGACAACCAATCTTGTATGAAAATGGCACAAACCTATGAGACGAAGAGGTCCAAACATATTGATGTGAGGCATCACTTTGTAAGGGACTTAATTAGTAGTGGTGATTTTAAATTACAGTATGTAGCTACTGATGAACAAGTAGCAGACATGATGACAAAAGGATTAGCAATAAGGAAATTTGAGTACTTTAGAAATCTATTAAATGTTACAGAAATTTGATTAGAATTTGTGAATAAGTATTGGAATACAAAAGTTTGTTGATTAGGCTTTTACCTTATTATATTTGATTTTTTTTTTCTCTCTTCTTTGTCTTAATCTTTGCAGAATTGAGAGGAGGTATTGATATAGTTGTATTGGCAACTCTGCAAAGTTTGTGTTATGTTGGCTATCTCTATAGCATACTCCCTGTAAGTGTATCTTACTGCTAGTAGTTCGTTGGTCTGTTTACTGGTCAGTTGTTTTCTGGCATACATTATATTAAATACACTGTTTACACTATGCCAATGCGTGTGTGATTTCGTTTCATGGCTTATTAATCCTAATACAAACAATATCAAAATTAATACAAAAGTATAAATTAGGGGGCTTTGCTACCATAAAAAAAATACTTCAGAGAGCTTCTAGAGGTGTTCAGTATCTAGAATATTTCATAGCCTTCGGCAGTTAGGGGGTAATGTTGCCATAAAAAACTCTTCAGATAGCTTCTAGAACTGTATCATTTAGAATTTTTCCTAGCTTCCGGCAATTGGGGCGTGTGCCCACCAACCCCCCCTCCCCTCTGAAATTATTGGCTGGCTACAGCCGTGGTTAATATCTACAAAATGGTTGGAAACTTATGAGCAGGACACATTGAATGGCTTCTCCTTAATAATTATTGTTTCTTGCTAAATCCCCAAGCGAATGCATGTACATTTCCTCCAAATTGTACCTTCTTCTTCCCTAACGCATTGTAAATATGTGGTACTAACAGGCCCGAATGGGTGGCAAGATGAGCTGATAAAAAGTAACAGAGTAACATATTTGTTGTTAACACACTCAATATAGTTACAGTAGCCTCATGGCTTCTTTTGGTGCTGACTGACAGCTCACAGATGACTTCTGACAGTCAACATTTAGGTATATACCTAAATTTTGACTGTCAGAAGTGACAGATGCTAAACACATCTTTTTTGCAGATCGTATGGTTCGGCGTAGGGATACGTAATTTGGTCTGGTAACTTTTTAAAACTGTCAGCTGTGAGCTGTCAGTCAGCACCAAAGAAGCCATGGGGCTACTATAACTAAGATAACTTATAAAAAAATAGTGCGAAACCCTAGCTTAGTCAGAAGCGTGTCTGTATGTTCAGGGAAGGAATCCAAGTTCGATTCCTGACATGCACGAAATATATATCATCGGTGAAATGTGTTTTTCTTTTTCACCATTGATAGATTAACGGCCTGGGCCTTGGGTGTTGTGTCTGTTATATATTTAAGTTAGTTTATAAGTTGAGTTATGATGTAATCAGTCGCTTCTATGGTGTTATATTAAATAATATTTCATCTAACATAATAAAATGGTGTTTCGGAGAAGGAGGGTGGGGGGAGTCGATTGCTGCCCAATCCTCTGCCCCCCCTTCTATTTTCTTGTGGCTTGGATTTAGTTCTCTTTAATTTAAAGGTTTATATAAATACTAGTATTTTAATGTACGAAGATAAAAAAAAGTATCAGTTTTCCTAACACAAGGTGAAATAATGACTTTTTGGGTTTTTATTTGGATATTCTTAAAAAACATTACAATATTCTTAATATTAATGTATAGTTAAAAACGTACAATAATCTTAACATGATGTTATGGTAAAAAAAAAACTTATATAATAATCTTAATATGACGGCCTCCAGGTTTCAATGGGTATTTTCTTGGACCAAGTTGGTTGCTTTACACTTTTTAGCCACGATATCAAATCGTTAGATGGCGTGTTTAGGTAGTATTCCTGTTTTGACCAATACGGTTGTTGATTGTAACCATTAATAACTTCCCAAGGATTGTTGTCACAATCATAATAATTGGGTTGATGGTGGTAATTTTGATGATTATTTGTCACGTATTGGTATTGATTATTAGTGTTGTCAACAGCAGAGTTGGACACAATTTGCAGATTGACATTAAATCCTCGTGTTGATTCTCGTACAGTGTTAAAGGTGAGTAGAGCTATATTCCCATCCGTCACAACTCCTGGAGAGCTCCCATTGCATAACCTAGCAAACAAAAGGAATATAACATTCATTTTACATTGTGTAATTGATTGTTAGTGAAGACTACAAAATTAAGAAGCGTCATCAATCATTGCGCATGGTCCAAACTGAAAGTGAAACGCATATCACTATAACAATTATTTCAACATGGATGTTTACAGGTTTAATGTAAGGCCCCTTCTACAGAGTCCGTATCCGTAAGGTGCGTAAAAGATCGACTTAACACTAACATATTACTCTGTCTACAAAGTACTGATCCTTAAGTCCTTAATCCTTACCACTCTGTAGAAGTTGACTCTACTTTAACATTCTAAGGAATAGTCGATACAGGCTGCTAAGAACTACCAATCACAGCAAAGTAAATATGTGCGCGCGCATCGAAATGAAAGCACCAATGGCAGCGAGTTTTACGAATAGAGCTATTTCAGATATATATTTCTGATAATTTAAAAACCCCGGGAAGCGTGGTACCTCAATCTCAGAAACGGTTTTATGGGAAATAAAAAGTTACCTATCAGAAAGAGTGGCGTCGCTTTGATAGGTTAAACTTTTCATTAGTATTCTACATAACCTCTGCTTCACATATCATGTTTGCTTGTGCCTTGCTAGGGGCCATTTTCTTTCGAACCGTTTGATTGGACGTAGTCTCCGACTTTCTCATTGGTTGGAACGCTCACGTGATTAATGGTACGGACTGTGTATAGGTGATTTCCGTTTCTAAGCACTTAAGGACTATGTGAATTCCAGTAGGGGATTTAGGCTTAGGCCCGTGAGGCCCGGGCCTAGGGCGGCAAATTTTGAGGGGTGCCAAAATTTTTAAGATGACTAAAATTTTAAAAAAATAAATGTTTAATTTATACCTGAATTAGATTTCTTCTTACTATTGTTATTATTTTCATTATTTTATACACACACATATATATGTATATATATGTTTATATATACTGTTACAAAAAAAAAGGGAGCCATATCGTCTCGGGCCTAGGGCGTCCTCAAACCTAAATCCGCTACTGGTGAATTCGGAGGTTACGGTTTCTATAGACGAGGCTGTAGATTTCTACGATGAGCCCAGGTGAGTGATACTCGCCAATGAGCTATGTATCAACTCTCGTCAGAAGGTATCTCAAAGAGACCTTTCGTTTTGAAGACTGAGCGTTATATATTTTCACTCCTTTCCAATTTATTTGATTAAGATTTAAACCAGTGAAATAATTACGAGTTAATGGGGCTCAGTGTACGATTCAAACAATTTAGCTAATCCTACAAAATAACTTCAAAATAACCTACGTCCTCAAGCGAACCTATGGCAATGGGTGGATTAAATAGTAGCCTCAAGGCATTTGATTGCCATATTTAGAAACAACATTCCTAGCAAACTAAATAAGGAGTCATCAGGTTTTTAGTTTTAGCACCCTGTCTTACTATCCGTTCGGGTTGTATGCATTTGTACTAACCACAATAATGTGCTAGGGAAAAGGTGGTTGAATTAAGAGGAAATGTGCCTTGATTTACTGGGAGGAGAGTGAAAAAACATGTGAGGGGGTACCACCCTTAGTACACCCAACCGGGATTCAAATCTCGTTTGATCTCCCTGTCATCAGCAGTCCAGTTTATTGCGATACTGACGCCTTAGACCAGAGATATCAAACTTGCTGCCCTCTCAGTAATATCAACGTTCATTGTGGCCCTGGCCAAACGAGTTGAACATGCTTGCCTTAGGTCATGTGACCACCGGAGCTGGTCAGTCAGGTGTAACAGTGTCCACTGCACACAAACTATACATTATATAAGTACGACATGAACAAACATGTGAAACCATCACTCGAGCAAAGCGGGTGCCGTGACATTTCCAATATCCACAAAATCAACAGGAATAGTTGGAGTGACTAAATAACGAAGTACCTAATTGTTTTTATAAACTCCGTCGATGTATATTTCAAGGCCGTTGCTAAATGTAAGCCTTAGATCCTGCTATGACACCTCATGGTCTCATTCATTGGACTTACAAGAAATTATGGACGAGTTTAATAAAATGGTACTTTTCGGCCTGTGGATTCCATTGTAATTTATGTTTATTTTTCATAGAATAGCAATAATGTTATTGTTTTTAAAACAATCTAACAAATTATCAAGGGGTGATCCCACCCCTTTCGTCCTTCAGCTTGCACCCTTATCAGCCACACCCTGTGCACGCTTTTGTGTGTAATTGTCAGTGACATAATTGGATTGCGGCATATAAAAATCAAATTAATACAATATTTTTCAGTTTGGGGCTGCCAATAAAAATATTGTTAACATCTTTTAGTTAATACGTTCAACATGAAGGCTCTTACTTAACAACTTAACCCAAGCGTAAGGACATGGTACCACGGAATTAGTACCGTGGATTCACACGTTCGCCGAAAAACTAGCGCAGAACAGAAACGTGGTCACGTGACGCGTTCTAAACCAATCACAAGATTTCCACCTTATCGGCGCGAGCTGTTCTGCTGAAGTTAAACTATTCTCTACTTTTTCCATTCTGCTCGAGATATTAGGCCCAGGAGAACCAATCAAATCTCAGAACCAACAATCTCAAATTAGTGCGCATGCGCATTTGACAACGCATGTGCTCTACAGCCAGAAGTGAGCAGACAGCTTCGTTGTCCGTTGTGATGAGATTTGAAATAACCCTTTAATGTAAAGTGTGTATATCCATGTATTGGATTGTACTACGACACAGCGTTATAATTTGAAAATAACCTTCGGGAGAATTATCTACAATACATTTCTATCTACTATGAAACAATAGATGTTGATAATCAGCTGTTTTAAATCGTTGCAATGCCTCATGGGTCAACTTAAAGTGTGTGAATTACTGTGCAGATTCTGCTTTCTATTTTTCGGCGAACTTGTGAATCAAGCTTTAGAATAAATACAACTGAAAAATAGCTTATACTCTTCTACGTCGACTCTTTGTTAGTTGATTGGGTTTGACATATCATATGACATTTTAATTAATTCAAATATTTTATTTTATTAGTCACATTTTTATATGTTGATATAATATCATGGTATGACAAATATAGTTAGATGATTAGTTGTATTAAAAAAAGAAAAGTTATTTTATCCAACGTAGGACCTACGTATACTCTGACTAGCAGTCTATTTAGTTAAATAAACTTTTAAACACTTGCAAGTCGCGTTTTAGAGAACTTACTGATCTTTGAATGTGAGAAGTCCTTGGTTTAAGCTGTATACATGGACTGCATCTTGATCACAAGAAATCAGGTGATCACCAGTTCTAGTGTCCATCAACATAAGCACCAACTTGTGTTCCATCGGTCCTCTCAAGATGACGATGCAGTAGGAATTTCTAGGATAGCTACTGGGAAAGTAGAACTCCACCTGCTGGCTGCTGCCGACGTACAACACTTGGGAACAGTTGCTTTCCGCCAATTCATTCCAAACTAAAGGCACGGCTCTGGATTTCACAGGGGACTTTTTGAATTGGAGGGGTATTAGCCTCCCAACCTTGGAGAACATCTCTGGATTTCACAGGGGACTTTTGAATTGGAGGGGTACTCGCCTCCCAACCTTGGAGAAAATCTCTGGATTTCATGTTAGAATAGTGCTTGGGGATATCGGTATCCTCAACGATGATCAAAGATTTAGATTTCATATCAGAGCTATGGATTTGAGTGATATTAGCATTCTCATCTTGAGTTACAGCTTTGTATTTCATATCCGAAACTAGGATTGGATTAATGTTGGGATCATTTTCTATATCCAGAAATTTATGTTCCCCATCCAAATTATTGATGGAATTGGTATCACCATCTCTAGTCACAACTTTGGAATCCACGTCTAAATTATGAATAGAATTGGTACAGGCATCATAAGTTGAGTTGATCTCAGGCAAAGATATCATCCTCTCATTATTTGAGCTGAGCAATTCTTCTGGTAGAAAACACGCAGAAATAATCAATGGAGTCGATAGAAGGCTCATCCTGAAGACAAAGTTAATACACATTAGGGAGGACTAGATTCTTCTAAATTCTTCTAACATTTCGGGCTACTGACAATTATTACACTACATACTACGTTTGTTGAGCGAGGATACCTGGGGCATTAAGGTTTAGACATTACACTTTGAATAGCTTTTAACAACTGGTTCATCAGAACTGACATTTTCTCGACCAACACCATATATATTTAGCAACACGTCTTACTGTTCAGTTATACACATACTTACTAATTTATGTTAGTGAGTTACGGGTGAGGAAAGTTGAATTTAGAGTAAGTGTACCCACCTTACGTGGAGTAGAGTGGAAAACCATTTTGGTGAAACCAACTTCAGTACACCCGACCGAGATTCTAGCCCCGACCTCCCTATCATCGACAGTACAGTCTATTTTGAGAATGACGCCTTAGACCATCTGGCCACCATACATGTAACAAGCACTATAGATAATCCTATATGTCACGTGACATAGTCTCAGTGAATGGGTGTATAGTTTGATACAGCATAAGACACCATTGTGTCGTATGTGAGTGGCTATCAGTGAGGCAATGAGGCTTTGATCAATCTCGTTTCAGATGAACAACAAGTTGATGAATTCAACAATATCGCTGATTGTACACACTCACAACAGTAGGCCTGCAAAAAACTAGCAAAACCACAATAACTATATATAAGGCTTGATTCACAGCACAAGTGTATGTAGAACCATGATTCATTTCAATACAAATTAGACCCAGCCAAATGATTACTTTATTTATTTATACTCTACAAATTTCAGCTCACGACTGGTCTTACAATTTGGGAGCTACTTATGCTAATATTATTCTAGATATTAAAAGAAGATGAGTAGTACAGATATTGAAACTTAATTTTAAAACTTACTTCTAATAGCCCACTATTTTTGTTACAATTTTGTATAAGCATTTGATGGTCAATTAAAAAAAAGTGTTGCCCAGCAAATGATTCTTCCACCTATTTCTGAAAATTTTCACAGATTTTAAATCTTTAAATTATGATGGTGTGTCATTTTAGTCTGTTCATGTCTGTTCTGTGGATAACAGGCATTAGATGTTTATGTTTTATGTTGCCAACACTTGTAAAATATCACTGTTTTGATTTAAATATCAAGTTTTTTAATTACAGGTATATTTTACATTTAAAATAACGTAAACTTAAGTTTTCTCACACTGTTTAATACATTTTAATAATTTATTTTTACTCAATCCGAAACAATATTTTAAACGTAATTAAAAGTATTTATTCTCCGTTTTGGAATGTTATCTATAATGTTTAATATAGTGCATACATTAATACATCTTAATACAGGCATCGTATTTACTTGGAAAAGAGAAAATACTTATCATTTTTATATAGATAATAAATTATTTTATGATTATTTTATCGGGTTTAGAAATATTTAACTTAATAAAATATTTTCATTCACTGCGTGGGTGCATCATTGTAAAGAACTTGTTTCCGTCACTTTCAACCAAATGGTTTAAATTAATCGGTCGCCATTTTGAAACTATGTTAGTTAGACCTTATGTGAAAGTGGTGCAAATAATATTTATTAAATGGAATAAAACGATGAATAAACTTTGTGCCCGACCTCAAATAAATATATAAATAATATTGGCCTAAATTACTGTGGTTAACTATCACATTCATACATTACCATACATTTTCATTACAGTCATCCAAAGTGATAATGTCAGTTGTTGGTGTAGAGATGTATTAGGGACTATTTCTAGTAACATTTTGAGCTGTAATCCAAGTACAACGGTCGTGAATTTATTATACGCCCAAGAATCTTGAAGGATAAATTATTTTTCAAAGTTTTTCACCCGATGTTGTCTACTTATATAGAAGCTCTATTTCTTGTTTTATATTTATTTTTGGAAGATATTTTGGTTACTTCTGAGTGAAGCTAAGACGGGCATTCTGATTCTATAATATTATAAAGCTGTAAACTAAAACTCAAAATATGTCGGTTTTTCATATTCGGCCACTTTAAGTTTTTTAGTTAGTTTCTAACATGATTATATTTTTTTAGGTTAAAAATCTTAGACAGTTGTTTTGTATTTTCTGTTTTTATTCACGCCAAGAAGAAGTTTTGAGAACTAGTCAAGGTTTGACAAGACCAATGATTCCCATATGGTTGATTTTACGTTATTTGGTCATATATATATTTTGTGCCCGACCTCAAATAAATATATAAATAATATTGGCCTAAATTACTGTGGTTAACTATCACATTCATACATTACCATACATTTTCATTACAGTCATCCAAAGTGATAATGTCAGTTGTTGGTGTAGAGATGTATTAGGGACTATTTCTAGTAACATTTTGAGCTGTAATCCAAGTACAACGGTCGTGAATTTATTATACGCCCAAGAATCTTGAAGGATAAATTATTTTTCAAAGTTTTTCACCCGATGTTGTCTACTTATATAGAAGCTCTATTTCTTGTTTTATATTTATTTTTGGAAGATATTTTGGTTACTTCTGAGTGAAGCTAAGACGGGCATTCTGATTCTATAATATTATAAAGCTGTAAACTAAAACTCAAAATATGTCGGTTTTTCATATTCGGCCACTTTAAGTTTTTTAGTTAGTTTCTAACATGATTATATTTTTTTAGGTTAAAAATCTTAGACAGTTGTTTTGTATTTTCTGTTTTTATTCACGCCAAGAAGAAGTTTTGAGAACTAGTCAAGGTTTGACAAGACCAATGATTCCCATATGGTTGATTTTACGTTATTTGGTCATATATATATATTTAAATTTATAGAAAATAATACATTTTTTTACACAAGATGAGACATGTTTTCCCCGGGATAGATTTTTGTTTATCAATTACTACTCCTAAGTTATTATTGTGCTTTACTCTGGGTAACGACACACTATAAAGCTGTATGTTTGCATCTACTGCTCGACACAGAAAACATCGCATCTCGTGGCCAAGCGCTGCAATCGCTCTACAAGTACGATGGGTGAAAGGAGCGTTCTAGTACAGTCAGTACCAAATGGAAAATGGGACATAGGTCCTGCACTGTGAATAGTTGGTTTAGTACACTCATTTGAAGCCATTTTAAAAGCACTTTACCTGCCTTGTATTTAAAATTGATTAGGTATTCTTAATGTTTGTCAAAAGAGGTAAAATAAAGTAAAAACATTTTAGACAAAACTAATGAAAGTCCTAAATGATCGAATATAAAGCCACCTCCTCCCTCCCCCTCAGTAATTTGACAGTAGTGTACACGTCAGAACGTCAAGATAACTACTGATACATGTATCATTGGTCCCCCCTTCATTCTTCAAGTAGTTGACATTCTTTCCGCATGCAATGTTTACTGTGTCGAGTAGTGCACATTCTTTTATCACTGCCTAGCGACATGTAATCACATTTGCTGAAATTAATAATGTGTTCAATCTTTTAGTAGATACACAGATTTAAGATAAATATCCCGATGGATGTTTTCTAATTATCGCGTTGTGTTGTGAAACAAATCAATACAGTACGAGAAAACACTCACACTTTTCGAGTTATTTCAAATCATTTCGTCATAATAGATGCAGCTGCCTGCTATGTACCCTCTACGTCACACCTGTGGCCTGTGGGTACTGGTACCAGATATCCGGTAGTTGCCACTTGGCGCTCTGTTGACGTCACTGACATGAAGTGTCACAGAAGGGGTGGAGCTTGAGTTGAGCTTACTCTGGTTTTTAGAGTGGGATGAGGAAGTCTAGTTTTTAGAGTGGTATGAGGAAGTCTTGTTTTTAGAGTGGTATGAGGAAGTCTAGTTTTTAGAGTGGTATAAGGAAGTCTAGTTTTTAGAGTGGGATGAGGAAGTCAAGTTTTTAGAGTGGTATGAGGAAGTCTAGTTTTTAGAGTGGCATGAGGAAGTCTAGTTTTTAGAGTGGTATGAGGAAAACTAGTTTTTAGAGTGGTATGAGGAAGTCTAGTTTTTAGAGTGGTATGGGTCACCTCTCACGCACGCGACCCCTTAATATTTTTTAATAAATCTATTATTACGTTTGTTAGAGTTTATCATGCCTTTATACCAACAACCCAAGATAGTTTTCAGTTTTAAGGTCAAAGCTAAGTGAGCTCTATGTAACTACTGTATCGTTTGTTTGTAAAGAATAAACCATCCGGTGCATTCGGTCGGACTCGAGCCACGGCCTTTACGTCAACAAGGGTCGTGTGAAATCCAACACTTGACCATCCGTTGACTGTAAATGGTTATATTGTCAACGATAGAGCCACCGAGTCTTTATGTGAGTAATGGTTCAATAAAATCAATATTGGAGCATCATCCACTTCGGTGGCCGCATGGTCTAAGGCGCTACTCTCGCAGTAGACAATATTTCTGATGACGAGGAGATCGAGGCTCGAATCTCAATCGGCTGTACTAGGGATGGATTTTCCTAAAATGGTTTCCCACTCTCCCTCCACGCAAATTTGTGTAAGCTTCTTCCAAATATTGCCTTCCTAATCCATAAAACTATTGGCGTAATTAGTTCATAAGCGTGAAGCCCGTAAGGGTAGTAAGACACGGTGCTAAATAAAAAGAGGATATATTTACTAAATATTCCTTTTCTAACTGATAACACAATATTAAAATCACTGTAACAAACTATCAGTTAAAATATTACTAACTGATCACATCATATAGTAGTCATATAATTACTCTGGCTTAACTTGATCTAATATGTACTGTACCTATAATTGCAAATTAATGTTATTCTCTACTAAACTCAACATTTCCATGAATATAGGCCTACAAGTACACACTATGGTACTTAACCTAATATGAGAACTGACCTCTATCGCCCTGAAACATATATTCAGCTCAAATCTGACATTAATCAAACATTTCTGAACTCTCAATAATAAATCATTTAAATCCAGATGAGAGGATAAAAAAAATATTTTTGAAGCTATTGTTCAAAGCTATTATTAAACTATTCACACAACTCATTAAAATGTAATATATAATATTTAAACAATTTTATAAGAAGCTTAATATTATTGACCATTATCGTTAATATTAATATTTTTGACTCATCAATTGAAATGTTGTCTTACATTTTATTAAATTATCTAAATTTTTAATTCAAAATATTTAAATTTTTAGAATCTAATGTTCGATATAAAGCTTTCAAAACCTTACCACTGAAGTCAAACGAAGATCTTTAATTTCTGACTTCATTGGTGGGTAACAAGATGACTATACTAACTTTTAAATTGAAAAAAAGATTCTTCAACTATCCAAGTGTACCATAATTTTTTTTTTGCATAAGT
Organism: Timema californicum; assembly: GCA_902141385.1. Classification (NCBI taxonomy): domain Eukaryota; kingdom Metazoa; phylum Arthropoda; class Insecta; order Phasmatodea; family Timematidae; genus Timema; species Timema californicum. The sequence goes on along the minus strand of CABFOW010002240.1, from coordinate 60,865 downwards.
TTTAATTGTAATGTTTTACTTTTAATGGCTGCAAATCAAAATTAATGATTTATTTATTTGAAACTAATCTCTGGATTAACCTTGATCATTCTCAAGTAAAACTCGCGTGTAGAAAGGAAGAGACTGTAGGAGGGCTCTACATGGTATTGAACCAAGGTCTCTAACATACAAATAGTAGTCGATATTTATGTATCTAATTTTTTTTACCATCATTTTAATATTGCTTCGATAGTTAGTAAGATGGTATCAATTATAAAAATAAGTTATATAATTTTGTTCATGGTGGGGAAGGTGTTTAATCCAGGTACATCTTTTGAATATCAAGTTGTAGGTTTAATCTAAGAATCAAAACGCAACTTTTACATCAGACATATCTTCAGAGATCTATAGTTTGGTTATACTTCATATGATTGAAGTTTGTGTTGAAAGGATTAGCAAACTTGGTAAGCTCCCCGTTTGATTCCCTTCCTACCCCTCTGTGGATATTACTAGATTATAGTTTAAATACATTTAGTTTTATCATTTGTTTCTATTCTAGTAAATTCCCTAAAACATGCATAGAAAGTGAAGTGGTGGAACTAGCTGGCTGAACTACGTATTGTTATGTATGTGTTACTATTAAGTGTTCTGTCTTTTGACAGATCATACCAGCAGTTTCCTTTTTTTATATCATGAGACTTCATCTTCTCTCCTTTTCATAATGCGATCGATCCAGTTGACCTTTTTAAGTATAGTTCCCTGCGTAACGGTTCTATTTTCAATGATTCTTCTAAAAACGTTTTCATTAGTCCCCTGATCTCTATTCTCCTCCAGCAACACTTTTCTTACGTTTTACTTTCACATAATTTCTTCTCGGTTATCTTTAGGACCCATGTTTCATCTTCATGAATATATTCCCGATGAAACATTTAAACCCAACTACTGCAACTATTACTACTAAAATAGTGGAAACAAAATGTTGCGTGTCACTTAACTAATTACTTCAATTGATCCTAGACAATATGGATTTCAAAAGATAAAAGTAACAGAAACACTGCTTCAATAACTTACAGATATTATCCTTCATATTCTGGCGCTGTTGCATTTTCACAACAGTTGTAAGAATAATTTTTAATTAAAGGTAATTAGGTCTGATCCCCTCCAAGTATTCAATTAGTTCCTGCTGCATGGTATGTCATCAAACATTTAATAAATGTTTATTTTCTGACATACGGGAGTTTTAACGGGCACCTTACAGGAATGTTGCGAATAAGCAACGGCGCCAGTAGTGATGCCATACGTCTGGCTCATTGCCGCTGTTGCATAGTTCTTGCAAGTTCTATCGTGTGTCTGTTAAAGTTATCATGTAGCTTTAGTTTGCTGTGGTTGTAATTCACGTGTGGTTGCTATTATACATAAAAATACGAATTGAAGGAACTCAAAGAAGAAAAGTCTCTTATTTAAAAAAAAATAACTTTTTGAAATAATCTTGTTTCGTAATTTTTTTTTGTTCAAAATACGTCCTGGTAAGAAATTATATTTTATGATTGTTATGTATTTTATAAACTAGGTTACAATGTTTTATGTAGTTTTGTATTTATGAATCATCATGTACAATTTTTTACCCTAAAAATAAGCTATGTTTTTGTAACGGTTTAACGTTTTTGTAATTTTCTTTTTCTTTTTAAATAAAATTAACAAAAATACAATATTATTCAAATATTTATTTAATATAATAGCTTCAATAATAATGTTATGTGTTAAAGTATGCCTTTTTAATTATTATTTAGGACACTGTACTGCAACGGCACTAGTCCTCATTTTATTTTCTTAGTGCCAGTCTCAGAAGAATAGAGTGTAATAATAAAATAAGCAAAAAGTAAATATTTTAATTGATAAGTCAAAACCCTTAGATACTTTAGACCAGTGCGTCCCAAACCGAAGCTCGCGACCTGTCTTCTTCTGGCACGCTTATCTAAATGATTTTTTCAAGTTTATTAATCAAGTTTCAAATTGATTTTAACATATTTTTGGAGGGAAAGGGATAAGCTATTGGACCATTTGTACTCTCTTGATTAATAGACTTATGTTCTAAACTAAGCAATTTTGGAAACCTTCGTTGACATTTTCATCGCTATAATATTGTAAATACTATCACATTTATTTAAGTTTAAATAGTGTGTTAGTAAATCCTCAAAACACTTTAATGAATTCGTTCAAAGGGTATTTATAGAGAAACGAAAATGTTGAAGAAAGTCTCTAATAATGTTTCATTTAGAACAAAGGTTTATTATTCAAAAGTTTACAATATGGTTTCTTAAAAAAACAAAATTTAAAAAAAATTCAAAACTCTCTTGTACACTCATCTTTTGATATTTATTACTTTAATTTCAACCGAACTGTATAGTTCTGAGAACTGCATTAGAGAACGATGACAGGTTGTCACTGATAGAATAGTTTTGTAAACCAGTATTGCTGAGGTAGGCCTAACTCCTACTTGTATATTTTCATTTGTTTCGTGTTCTTTTAGGAGAGTTATTGCTTTATTGATTAAATATTATTGCTTTGTAGATAACACTGTAAATAAATACAAGTTAGATTTCTCACGATACATGTGAACATAAAACCCGAACCTATTTTTTTATATACATCCTGCCCCCCTCCCTCTCCCACTAAGCGTATAAATTAAGCAATTTAAAAAGGAACTAAGGAGCTATAACCATAATTTCTTTTAGATTACATTGAACTAATGACGATCATTTTAACTTTGAATAACTCGAACTCTAACTAGTTAACTATTTTAGGAACCTTCCTAGCACAAAGTATATATAAATCGTAAACCGACAACTGATTACGTGAAAAATTGAGCTTAGTTACAGTTACTATAGATTATGTTCATAATTGTGTAATAGAATATTTTGTTATATTTGGTGAGGGGCTATTAACTTTATTTAGAAATATAAGATAAATCGTATTTATCACTTATTTAGTGTTATATTTTGTACCCAACATGTTACTGTAGTTTTAAAAAATATATTTTTTAAATAAAAAACCAGGTTCGCCACATTGTTTCAAATAAGAATATGTATGAATGCAAATATTAATGTTGAGGCCATGAATAAATAATAAGTACAACAGCCAACCAGGCATAACTCACCATAGAGGCCCCATCTTGTGGTCACTGGTCACCTTAGCGATGAACATAGCCGACTGAGCCAGCGAGTCTCCACACACACACTTACTAAGTTAGCCACCCGCATTCACAGTCTATATGAGGGCAGCTCATCTCACCAATTAGATCGCAAAGAATATAGGTGACGGTGACACCAGAGAAAGTGAATAATGATGAAATACACCCGCATGAAGTTACTTCAGGCTAGAATGTGATTTATGGCTCCTTACTTTTAAAGTTCTTAGTTTACTAACACAAATTAGAAATGAGTAAGTGGTATTTATTATGGAAGTGAAAAGTTGTTATATTTATTAATGTTCTGTTGTGACAACAACCTTGCTGTATTTCTTATGGTAATGTCAGTTCTGAAGCTTCCAATCCACTAACACAATCCTCAACTATCTCAGAATGTTCTGTTGTTACCCTCACACGGCTGTATTTATTATGGTAAAGTCAGTTCTGAAGCTTCCAAATCACTAAAACAATCCTCAACTATCTTAGAAAGTTTTTTTTGTGACCCTCACACTGCTGTATTTCTTATGGTAGTGTCAGTTCTAGCTTCCAAACCAATAAAACAATCCTCAACTATCTCAGAATGTTCTGTTGTGACCCTCACAATGCTGTATTTATTATGGTAATGTCAGTTCTGAAGCTTCCAAATCACTAAAACAATCCTCAACTATCTTAGAAAGTTTTGTTGTAACCCTCAAACTGCTGTATTTCTTATGGTAATGTCAGTTCTAGCTTCCAAACCACTAAAACAATCCTCAACTATCACAGAATGTTCTGTTGTGACCCTCACACTACTGTATTTCTTATGGTAATGTTAGTTCTGAAGCTTCCAAACCACTAGAACAATCCTCAACATTCTTAGAATGTTTTGTTGTGACCCTCACACTGATGTATTTTATATGGAAATGTCAGTTCTAGCTTCCAAACCAATAAAACAATCCTCAACATTCTTAGAATGTTTTGTTGTGACCCTCACACTGCTGTATTTTATATGGTAATGTCAGTTCTAGCTTCCAAACCAATAAAACAATCCTCAACTATTTCAGAATGTTCTGTTGTGACCCTCACACTGCTGTATTTCTTATGGTAAAGTCAGTTCTGAAGCTTCCAAATCACTAAAACAATCCTCAACTATCTTAGAAAGTTTTGTTGTGACCCTCTCACTGCTGTATTTCTTATGGTAATGTTAGTTCTAGCTTCCAAACCACTAAAACAATCCTCAACTCTCTCAGAATGTTCTGTTGTGACCCTCACACTACTGTATTTCTTATGGTAATGTTAGTTCTGAAGCTTCCAAACCACTAAAACATTCCTCAACTATCTTAGAATGTTCTGTTGTGACCCTCACACTGCTGTATTTCTTATGGTAATGCCAGTTCTGAAGCTTCCAAATCACTAAAACAATCCTCAACTATCTTAGAAAGTTTTGTTGTGACCCTCACACGGCTGTATTTCTTATGGTAAAGTCAGTTCTGAAGCTTCCAAACCACTAAAACAACCCTCAACTATCTTATAATGTTCTGTTGTGACCGTCACTCTGCTGTATTTCGTATGGTGATGTCAGTTCTAAAGCTTTCAAAGCACTTAATCAATTATCCTGTAATATTCTGTTATTAACCTTTTAAAATAGTATGCTACTTTATTTGTATGAGTAAGGCTAGATCTATGTTTAAAAACCATTTACTGTAATCTAAAAAAAATACGTGAAATATCCTCAAATATGATATAATTTTAGTTTTTAATTATGTTTTTTTCAAAGAAAATATATAAATACCTATTTCCTCAATTGGAGTGAATCATATTTTGAAATAACAAACCCTATCTTAAATAACGTGGACGCCTGCAACGCGTATCACCGTTTAGGCGTAATTTATTTGGTTAAACCATTTAGTTTATAAAAAACAATTTAAACATACCGACGCATTTTTACCAACCTATGTACCTAATCATTCTTTCAATGAAACCGAGTAATTTATTGAAACATAATAATTATTTCATTTTGAGGTATACATCTCAAACAAAGGTAGCCAACAATTTTAAATTACATAATTATATAATTGGCATTATAAAGATCAAAGAATGATCTACACTCAATAAAACATGTAAACACTTTTAGAATAATTGCCACACCATACAACACACGATTAAAATTTGATTTTGAAAGTAGGATATCTAATTGTATTGTAACAAAACTTGCTATACACATAATCATTTCACAATACAATATTGCCATGCAATTATATTGACCTAGTGTATATTATATTCTGAAAATTGAAAAATGACAACTGGACACGGGAATCGAACCCGGGACCTTCGGCTTCGATTCCCGTGTCCAGGTGTCATTTTTCAATTTTCAGAATATGATATCTATGAGGGACTATCCCCACTAAAATGCATTAACAATAGTTTCGGCTATTTGTTTCATCTAGTGTATATTACTTGAAACAGTGGACTCAAGTTTTTAAGATCCAATAGCAAGGTCTATAGATCTTTTGTGCTCTTAAATTAACAAAATCAATCGAGCTACTCTTATTATATTGGTGCTAAATGTGACGCTTTATAAAAACAAAAGGATAGTATTAGAAATTCGTGTTTAGAAGCGTCACCAAAATAAGACATAACATATTCTTAAAAATAAAACCAGTTCAATAGATTATAACCAACGTTGGTACACCCATAGTCAATACTATGGATAGCCATTCTAATGATTGTTTGGGTTCTTTTGGTCAGTAATAATTCAGCCGAGGATATCTTCAACATTGATAAAACGACGATTTAACTATCTTACTAGAGAGTATAAACAAATCCAGACCAACATAACTTAGTCGACATTACCTAAAATAAATAAGAACTATATTGCCTTATACTGGAAAATAGTCTCAGCAAGTGCCTGCAGAACAGCCTCAGCAAATCAAAGTTGTTGTCTCTCCTTGCCGATTACATTTCGCTTATTTTTATGTCTTGTCTTTTTTTTTTCAATTTATCTTTTCGTATTATCTTTTAACTATTTATGCTTTATCTTTTATCTTCCTCTTATTTTACTTTAGCTATTTGGTTTTTCATTTTGTCTTTTCAATTTAGACTTTCTATTTGACTTTTTGCGTACAACCCGAATGGGTAGTAAGACGAGGCTCTAAAAATAATAATAATATTTGCCTTCTCTCTTTATCTTCTCTTTATGGTTTCTTAACTTGATATTTTACATTGTCTTTTATTTTTGTCTTCTCTCTTTGGCTTTTAACTTTCACTTTTCACCATGCATTTTCACTTTGGTTTATTAATCTAAATTTTCTCTTTACTTTTCCATTTAAATATATTATCTTTGGATTTTTCTTTTGGCTTTCACTATGGTTTTTAGCTTTGTGTCTTCCCGCTTTGATAGACCACTACGGCTTTTCAATTTGATTTTTTTTTAAACGTTGACTTTTCCCTTTAGCATTTCACTGTGGCTTTTCCCTTTCAACTTACGTTTTTACTTTCGCTTTGCATTTTCACTCTAACATTTCACGTTAGCTTTTAAATTCGATTTTTCACATTGTCTTTTCACTTTCACTTTTCCTTTTGGATCTTAAATTTATGTTTTCTCCCTAGCCTCTCAATTGGGCCTTTTGGTTTAGTTTTGCTTGTATTTTTCAATTTGGATTTCTACTTTAATTTTTACTTTTAAATTTGACTGGTGAATGGTTTGCGTGAAGACCTCCACCGTATAAGAATATGTAACCACTTGTAGGAGAGAGCACAGAACAGGGAGCAGAAAACAGAAAGTAGGCCTACTGGTTGGCACAGAAGGCAAAGTCAGATGACGTCTCTTAATCCTTTGGGCCTAGCCACGTATTCATATTGTAAAAATAAAGTTAGTAATAAAATGAACACTACTTAATAATGCTATGTTCAAAAGTCCATCAATAGACAATATCAAAGCAAAAATCATAAAACTGTGCTTTTAATGGAAATGAAATGTAATTATAGTTTGGAAGGTCTGAGCTATGGCTATGGGCTATAGATTATTAATTAATAACAAACTCGCAACCTGATTAGTGATGTTTTTTATTTTTATTTCAGTAAATTTCTATGCAATATTTAAGCCACGGCCTCCCATTATCCTGAACCGATTGTTAGTACTTTTGACAGATATAAAATACAGGTTTATTTCAATAAAATAAAATTAATCCCTCCCAGCCCAAATTAACTAAGGTATATTCTAAGATTTTTTTAGAACTCTCTAAGTATAGGTTACAAAAAAAAATAGTATAATTTGAAAATTCATTATGATATGTAGCCATTTGGTTACATCGGGAATTGGTTTTTTTTATATATATAATATATTGTAACAAATCAAACATAAAAAAACAACATAGCCATGTACTGGGCTGTAGAGAGTTAATCGTGAACTCTTTTTCTTCTTCTTAAGTGAACAACCCGAAGTTGATTTGATATGAATCATATATGTCCGGAGCTGGACATGCACTCAGCCCTTAGGCTGCGTGGTGCTGCCTGTACCATCTGGTAATATCCCATGTACTAAGGGAGTTTAGGAAAAGTAGTGGTTCTCTGTTTCCTTCCACATCGAATTTATATAAACGAAAATGAAAGGGCCTACCAATTTTGCTGGAATATATTTCCACATACCATACAGGATTCTTTAACATGTGATGATTGACGTGGGACTAAGGGATTTAATTCCCATCCAATGGAAGCTGTGTTACTGATTTATATATTTTAAGATAAATCCGTCAATCTCGGCCAAATCCGCGAACATCAGGTCCTGAGGTGAACACTTTACCACAAGACCATCGAGATGAACACTATGAACTAATAATAAATAATGCAATATAATTTGTGAAAGGTGATAAAAATGTTTTTATATACCTAGTTTATAAATTTTCTTATAATCTATGCCCAATTTACCAAATCAGATTTTATCAATAAAAATGAATTTTCATACAACATTCCAGATGCGTGTTCCAAACCACAAAATATGGCTGATAATCTACATATTCATACAATATGAAATTACAATTTATAAGCTATAAAATTTACTAATCCAGCTCCAAAGATTTTAAATCCCAAAAATTATTACTGTTTTTAAATTTAATTACACAACAAATTCATAGATTTAAAAAAAACTTGATTTTTACTTTGTTTTTGTAAGAATCGCATATTTTTATATTTACTTGATATACAAGTGGTGATATATATTATAGGCTATAATGATACTTTTGAGAATATCAAATCCTAAAACTAATTAATATATTAATTTACTCACTGAATCAATCATTATATCAATACATCGATAGTATTTAATAAAACAAGAACAAGTTTCTGGTTTGTTAAAGGTGCTGCTTTTCAAAGCATATTGAATGAATCTTTTTCTAAATAAAGTTAATCGTGGCTTTAAGAGTATACATTGGCGAAGGGTTGGTGAACCTGTTCAGTTTAGTTTGACAGCAGAGCTTTTAGTTAGTTTTGTTTGTTTTAGTTTAGCAATGTTCGATTTTCAAAACCAAACCCACAGTGGCTATGAACCAATAAATGACGAAGTAAATCAAACAATTGATAGTAACGAGCCTCTTAATTGCGTAGGCTACAAACCTAATAAATGGAAGATATTACTTTACTATTTGCTCAACGTTCTCTTATGTGGTATTCCTTATTTAATTCAACACTGGTATTGTCAATATGCCCCTTTGATGAAATTTTCGAGATGTGCCTTATCGGAAGCAAAATTCTTATTATTAAAGGTAGGTTATATTTAATGTCAAAAATATGTTTTCTTTGTAAAATTTCACTAACAAAATCCATAATGTAGCAAACATAGCAGCCCACAAGCAAAATACAAAATAGCATAAAAATAAGCCTGCATAGAACCAGTATACAAGTTCACTATATTACTGAAGGCGAGAGTCTTTATTTTTAGGCCTATTTCATAATGATACAATTTATATATATTTTTAGCATCTGTAAACAAAACAAAAGCAAATTTACAATTATAACAAAGTTAATAGTAAACTCATTTGTTATCATTTTTAAAAATCCGCTTCGGTGGCTGTATGGTCTAAGGCGCTACTCCCACAATAGACTAGACTGCCAGTGACGAGATTGTGGTTCACGTTCGGTCTGGTGTTCTGAGAGTGGTTTTCTCTGAATGGTTTCCTACTCTCCATGCAACTGTGGGTGCACTTAAACTAAATTCAATGTTCCTCATCCTAAGCCCATTAGTGTAGGTTTTTAATACATATAAGCGTATAAACCGAATGGGTAAAAGACGAGGTTCTATTTTTTTTAATAATGAAACTTGCCTAACATCTTATAACAAAACAACTGGAAATAGACATATTTTGATCAAAGCTGTAAAAGATATCCCAAATATTGCATCAGATATATCTTGGCGCATGATAATTTTTTTTGGCCCACAATATATATGTTTTTAACTAAAATCATCCCAACCAACCTTAACCTTACCTTTCATGTTCGGATAGGAAAAAAAAAATCTATGAACTATTTGTATGAAAAGAAATTGAAGGATCAAGATATAACCGTGCATCAAAATAGCTCCTCGGTCCCGACACAGATTTATCTGATTGCCAAACCCTTCCTTCACCTCTGGCAAGATGTGTATTAATCACAACTTGTGAATGTGTGGAATACCAGGCCTCCACTGTGCTTCAGATCCTATGTTAAACTGTAGGTCCTTCCATTCATCTCACAATCACCCTACCATTACACATTAGCGTAAGTGTGTACAACCCGAACGGGTAGTAAGACGCGATGCTTATAATGATAATAATATTCAAAATAGCATGAATGTGATCTGTGAACGTCTCTTTGAATTTAATAAAAAATATGTTATTGATGCATGAACGTTTAGGTTTTTTTCTTTTGGGGCCATATTTAGTTTAGGATGTAATAATAGAAATGTTAACTACCTTGTATTAAAATACACTTGGTGTCTTGTTTTGAGATTCTTTTGAATATTCACTTTTCATAGGCCATTTATTACCGTGATATTCTTTTGAGAATTAAGTGAGTTTTCTAGAAAAAAATTTAAACAACATAGAATTATTTTCAATATTAATTTATCTATCATTGGAAATTTGTTTTTGTTGTCTTTATAGTTGGTTAAAAATAGGTATAAGATATACAATTAAATATGAGCTGGAAAAAGTTTAAAAAAATCTTGCCCTCGGTGTGCACTGTACTTAACTCTCCTACTTGACCTGTGATAACGTTTTGCCATGTTCTTTAACATTATCCAGAGTTATTCAACCTCCAAACTAGCATATTTAGGTTTTTAGAAAGACAAGTCTGCCACAATGAGAACTTTTTTTTTCCTAACAAACCTTTGTAAATGTATTATTTTATTGCATTGTTTAAATACTTCTTGGACATACGACCTGGTCACCACAACAAAAACCATGCAACCAGGACGCCAAAATGTTGAGCAATATTATTTATGTATAACAAGGCATTGTGTGCTGGCACCCTGGTAGCAACATTTTGTCTATGCGACCAGCTCCCAAGTACGGGCGTAATCTTAAGATTAAAAAGATTAAAGTATGCTTCTTATAAAACATATACAAATTATTTTCTTCATTAGTACACTAGCCCCATGACTTCTTTGGTGCTGACTGACAGCTCACAGCCGACGGCTTTGAAAAGTTACCAGACCAAATTATGTATCCCTACACCGAACCATATGATCTACAAAAACATGTGTTTAGCAGCTGTCAGTTAGCACCAAAGAAGCCATGGAACTACTGTACATTACATTATATGTCTTTTTGTTTTTGTTAGTTATATAGTGCGCTTGCACCACTACCGTTCATTGTAGTAATGGATGAGATACTGAAGAAAGTGGTATAAAGGATTGGGGGGGGGGGGAAGATGAAAGCAATGGGGTTTGCAGATGACCTGTTGGTGTGGGGGGGTGAGGAGAAAGAAGTAAAGGAGCAGCTTGAGGTTTGGGAGGAAGGGGTGGAATGGAATGGAATGAGGTTTAATGTAAGGAAGAGTGAGATGGTAATCATGACAAGGAAGAAGGAAAGGTACATACAAATGGTGTGACAGTGAGAGAGGAGCAATTGAATATAGTAAAAAGTTTTAAGTATCTGTGCAGTATTGTAGAGGAGAGTGGAAGGCAAGTCAGACAAGTACAAGCGAGTGATCTATAATGCCTATTACCTATCAATATTGACGTACGTTGCTGGAATGTAGTAACAGGATTAGAGCAGAACACAGGTGAGCGAAATGAGATTTCTGAGAAGCAGGATTGTGACAAATTATCATGAAATGAGATAATAAGAATAGTAAAGGAAGATCCAGTCCTGCACAGGATAGAGAAGGCATGACTAAGGTGAGAATAATGGTGAGATAAAGGATGCCCTGGGGGATGTTGGATATGGAGGAGGGGGTAGGAGGCCGAGAGAAAGACCAAGGGACAAATGGCTGAAGGGAGTAAGGAGGAGAGCGGAGGAAAGATGTTAAGAATGGGCCAAGGTGGAGGAAGTGAAGTGGAAAGGCTTATGTTCCAAACAGACCCAGGCAGTGGCTTTTCATGATGATGATGATAATGATGATTTTTATCAAAATAAAAAACAACTGTGCCGTTTCTTTCAAGTAGACTGACTAATGATTTTTAATTATTTTTTTTACTTTTCTTAGTGAATTATTCAGAAGTGCTAAAGTGTATTTAGTTTAATTTTGAGAAATTTGGAAGCTCTACTAATTTCTCATATTTTTTTGGTACAAAAGTTATTAAGTTACTTTTTCCTTTTCATGCTGGAATCCAAGCCCAATGTAATTGTGTATCTTTGAATTTAATTTCATCTTTTATTACAAGCTACATGAGGGTCCTACAGTAGCCCCATGGCTTCTTTGGTGCTGATTGACAGCTCACAGCTGACTTCTCACAGTCAACATTTAGGTATATACCTAAATGTTGACCGTCAAAAGTGACAGCTGCTAAACACATGTTTTTACAGATCATATGGTTCGGCGTAGGGATACATAATTTTGTCTGGTAACTTTTTAAAGCCGTCAGCTGTCAGTCAGCACCAAAGAAGTCATGGGGCTACTGTAGATGTTTGAACACAACAAATTACACAAAAAACTTAATTTGATCTCATATTAAGGATCAATTTTGAATTTTAAACTATACATTCAAGCTAGGCCTAAATCATAAAAGTTACTATTTATTAGGCTTATACAATGCTCAAATAGGATTTTTAAAATAGATTTTTAATCACATGCATCAACATAACAGTCAAGTATTATATAATAATGATCCATTTTATTTAATCATGTAATGTTAGAGAATATTGATTCATTTATTTAATCATGTAATGTTAAAGAATATTGATCCGTTTTTGTATACTCTTAAAAGGATCCCCATGAAAACTTTTTCTTGAAGTTGATTCACACAAGTATAATTGCTGACCGTAGCCCCGGTGAGTCCAGGCAGATTCGTTATTTTCACTTGCACCATGTGAAATATGTTTGGGATAATGAAAATGCAAGCTTTTCAAGGCTGCTTGGCCTAGAAGGAGAGAAATATACGATTGCTCAGCTGCTGGATCATTCCCAAGGACTTACATTACAAGAACAGCAACAGAAGTGAGTAAAATATCTCGTTTGTTACTAATTACACGTTGTTAAGTTGCAAAATTGTACTGGATCTTTTTCTATTATTTTGGTTCTGGTTCTCTATTCCATTTAATCATACTTAAACTACTCTAGAACTTAGTATGATATCCAATGTTTTCATCATTCTGTGGTCCTCATTTATGCAGATACCAAAATTCATCATTCTGCCAGCCAAGAGATGTAAAAGGTATAAAATATTTGGCTATTTAAAATTTGAAACTATATTTGTGTCAAATATTTCCCAAACAACCCATCTTCAAATTTTTACTGCACATTTTGTAGAAGTTTCAGGCAGGGCTATGGAATTCTGAGTTGGAGTTTGAAGCAATTTTGGGTGAAAATGGAGTTGAAGTTGGTAGAAAGGTACCGACTCCGACTCATAGAAATTTAGTTTTTTTGTTCAGGAATTGTAGTAAACTAAATCTATTATTTTTATGTTCTATTAACTAAGTAGCCTGATGATTCAAGTGTTGGGGATGAAATGCCCTGTGCTACCATTTTAGTATTTTAATATATCTAATAGTTATAACAAATTTACTATGTTAAAATTATTTTGATAAGTATTTTTTTTATTAATATAAATTTGCCATTAATAAAGGAGTCTGAGTCAGTCGGACAGTAGGAAAAGTAGAGAAGTCGAAGGCTTAGCCTACCGACTCCTCAGCCCTGGTTTTAGGGCAAGTAGCATATTAATAATTCATGTTTTTTATGGCTATAGCTACATCTTTTATTCCACTCCTTATCTCCTCCGTTCTCTCCTGATCTTATTTCCCTTTCCCCGTCAGACCCACTTCTCACCTCCTTTCCTTCTTCCTTTTCTCTTTATACCGCCCTCTCTTTTCTGCCTCTTTCTTCCTCCATCCATCCATCCTCTCTCAAATAATTTCTCCAACCTTCCTTCTTAACTCTATATTTTACTCCATCTTTCTCTCGAAAAACCCCTTTTCTCCCTCCCTACCTCCCATTGATTTTATGTGTCTCCACACACTCATCATCCTTTAAGCTCTCTTCTTAATTCGTTCTTCCCACCTAACTCTTTACCCCTCCCTCTTTTCCCTCCTTTTATCCCCACATCCTCTTTCCTCCTCTCTCACTCACTCCCTCAAACTCTCATAAATATTTTCATTGTACCTATTTTTGTTACAGACTCCAGCTTTATGGTAAAAATGTGATTGATATTGAAGTTAAATCATATTGGACCTTGTTTGTGGAGGAAGTGTTCAACCCATTTTACATATTCCAAGTATTTAGTGTCATATTATGGTCTTTAGATGACTACTATTACTATGCAGGCTGTGTCTTTGTGCTGTCAGCCATCTCCATTATCACTTCTCTTATCCAGACGAAGAAGGTTAGTACAAGATGGGCTGTAGCTTTGCCTCCTGGAACCAACATATAATTATTAGCAAGCAAATTTAAAAAGTGTTTGACAGTTAGTAGAAGGAAGGGAAATAATTTTATTTAATTGCTATTCTAACCCTCAAGATATGCTATTACAGATCCTGACCTTTTATCCTACCAATCGGAAAACTGAGAAAACATTGGTAGCTTTTAAATAAATACTTTTAAAATAGTGGTGAATTCGAGACATCTAACTGCAAGATTTAAGTATCAGGGCTTTTTCTTATGACAAAAAATGTAGGCTCCACTAAAAACTACACACTGTGATTCGACCACAATTCTTATCATCCCTTCCCTTTTAATCCTACAAATATTGGATTGCGAAACGACTGTGTATGTTTCCCCAGTAAAATAAAATCATCTAATTCCTCTTCACCGATTTTCTTAACTAAAGACAAAATTAATTTTATTATAATTCTCAATAAATCTTTAGTTTTTTTTTAAAGAAATAATTATTTTTCCAGGGTTATTTTTATTTTTATACTAATGTGTATTTTTTATTTTCTTGGTTCTCATGGTTTTTGAATGATTTAGATGGATAGATATTGACCAAATAGTTAGCCCTAACCCTTTATTTTTTCCAATAATAAGAGCTCCAAAGTTAAATATTTTGATAATTTTGTGTTTATTTGGACCTCAAAAAGTAATGAAAGGCATTACTATAGTTTTATAATTTTTTATCATTTTATAGATAGGCCTACCATATTATAAAAACAAAATGTGAAGATTTTAATAATATTTATTAAATGTGTGGACCATTGTAGAGTAGAATTTTAGAAAATTATCAAAAGACTTTGGCCAAATCTATTTCACACATGATTTAAAACAATATATTTAACTTTCTTTTTCCACATTTCATTGTAATCCATTTAAATTATTAGTTAACATTTGAGGCTCTTTATTTGGTAACAATGAACACAAAAGCCTCTTGTACAAAAATCTAAATAAGTTAAATTCTCACTTTAATTCATTCACTTCTTGTGGCTTTGACTAGGATTCATCCTAGAAAAAATGTATCTACTTTTTGTCATAGTATTTTTAGATATAAAGATTCATAATTACTAAAAATAATTCAACCTCAACTATTTTTGCACTCTGTTTTAGCAAAGTTTGGCATTGTATGATCTTGTGGCTGCGTCCAATGTTCACACTGTGACAGTGTGTTATAGAGATGGTCATTGTAAAATAGTTGAGGCTGACTTACTTGTGCCGGGCGACCTCATATTGATTCCTCCTCACGGTTGCCACATGACCTGTGATGCTCTGCTTCTAAGTGGCAATTGCATCGTCAATGAAAGCATGCTGACAGGTATTGATAAATGGATATTAAAAGTTGTCACATATCTCTTAGCTTATAAAGTTTCACCCTTTCAAGGTGATCTTCATTTATCATCATCATCCTCTCCTCCTCATCATCATTATGAGCGGTTTCCAGCCTGTGGCTGGGTCTGTTTAGTAAAATACCTCTATCTTCCTCTATCCTTTGACCATCCTTTCTCCCTTATTCTTGTCCCATTCTTCTCCTCAAATCCTAGCTTTATATTATTTTCTTCACTGCACGACTATCCAAAATTAGTTACTGTTGTCAGGTAAATAGATTTGAGGAAATGTACCCTTATTTGCATGGAAGGAGAAGTGTAAACCATTTAGGAAATAACACCCCCAATACACATGGCCAAAATTTGAATCCTCACGTCACCGACATACCAAATCAAACAAGCATGATGTTAAGCCCGTTTGCCCACCAATACGTCTTTTAATTACTATAAATTGTTTATTAAATGGTGATAGGAATATGACCAAGATGTTGCAAAAGAGAATCATCCAACCAAAATTGTATTTGGGATATGTAAGCATTGTTATTAACCTAAATACTATGCTACTACAGTCACCCATGCAGTTATCATTTTAACCGCAAACAATTCAATTTGATTTTGCCCTTTCCTATGGTTATTTTTTTAATTAATTAAGTAAATATAAAGCTATAACTTCAACCAGCATTGTCACCCCACCATAACCCCAAATGGGGTAGCCTACTGAGGAACCATTCTTATCAACTAGTTTACGATGTCTGAGGGAATTTATGTCTGAATCCTATAGGGTGACATTTTGAGTATTTTATATATTAAGGCTAGTAAAGTATATAAAAACATTTAAAAGTGAAGAGGAGTAGTTTGTTTTTTAACTATGCATACAACTGAAAAAAGAGCATTGTTATAATTATTAATACCATTTTAAAAAGCTTAAGTGATTGAGTAAACTCTGATAACTCAATCAGGCCCATAATTCAAGGATTAAAAGGAACTCATAATTCAAAAAAACTATCATTTATATCAAATTTACACTTACATATTGTTTAGTTGAATGATTCCTCATATATAGTACTAGATTTTAAATGAAAATAACAATATAATCTTTATCTATCGAAGCTACATTTAGTATTTACAATATGTTTGTTTAAAACAATCATAAACAGCTGTTATTATACATCCCCTGTTCACAACAATGATATGCAGAGATCACACCGCTAGCTCATTTTGCAGCTTCAAAGGCTGATAAATATTTATATTCTTTGTAGTGAGGAGTGTCTTAGGGGTACTAAAAACTCTAGAAGCTAAGCTAAGCTTTGGGTGATAATTTTACAACCTATAAATGTTTCTTCGTCTTAGCTCAACATGTCAGGGTTAAGTGAACCTATGTGAGGTTAATTCTGACTCAAGAGGACAGGGATTATTTCCATAATGGATGCACTGGGAATGCATTTTTTTTAATGGCCATTGTTCATCGTCCAATCTCTCTTCCAACAATATTTAAAACGATTGGGAATAATTTGCATAGGTGTTAGGATACACAGATGATTTACCTTTGTCAGGTAATAGGAAGGAAACTGTTGCAAAAAATACAAATATGTTATTAGAAACTTATTAGGAAATACGTTTACAAGTAAATGCTGAAAAGACTAAGTATATTATCACAAAGTGAGCACAGGTTGAGGACAGTAATTTAAAGATTACTGTGAACAACACATCATTTGTCATGGTTAATGAGTTAAAATATATAAGAACAATTTTAACTAGGGAAAACAATATTATATTGGAAATTAGGAAAATAATACGTTAGGGAAATGCTTGTTATTACTCGGTCAGTAAGCTGTTGACATCTTGCCTACCGTCATGGATTGTAAAACTAAGAATATACAAACACAAGTGTTACCCATTATCTATGGATGTGAAACATGACAATAAAAAGAGATGCAGATACTGGGGAGGGGAGGAGGTTACACAATGAGGAGCTGCATACCCTGTACTCATCACAATACATTGTTAGGATAGTAAAATCTCGGCAACTATGGTGGGCAAGACAGTGTGAATGGAAGAATCTAGAACTCTATTCAGAGTATTGACTGGTAAACCCAATGGGAAGAGACCATTGGGAAGACCTAGATATAGATGAGAAGATAATTTTAGAATAATCCTGAAAGAGATGGGGTGGTAATGAAATGGACTAGATAGAATTAGCTCAAGGTAGAGGTACTGGCTTACTTTAGTAAGTGCGGCAATAAATTTCGAGTTCCCAATGTCATAGAGTAAGTAAGTAATGCATATTTGTTTTTGCATAAACATTCATATTTACATTTTGTTTATTTTTGTAATGTCTGGTGATTTTTTTTTTTTACTTAAATATAGTCATATAGTCTGCCTTGGGGGTCTTGTGGTAAAGTGTTTGCCTCAATACTTGATGTTCGTGGGTTCAAACTCAGCCAGTGTCGATGAATTTTTCTCGGGCAGTAAAAATCCTTAGCGCGACTTCCTTTAGAGGGGAAGTAAAGCTGTCCGTCCCTTGTTGATTGTAGCGTATAAAAGAACCCTAGGCCATATGTGAAAATACCTTTCTTTGCAAAATTGGTAGGCCCTTTTGCTCACGCTTGTGGAAATTCTCTTGTGCTGATATAATCAGTCGGTTTATAAAATGCGAGTTAAATACCTCAAATAAATAAAATTCTTCTAATTTTAAATATACATTGTCTACTATCAAATTACTGATATCTGATAGTACCTTCTTATATAACCAACCTTGTTTTTTTAAAGTATTTATCACTGTATGCTCTAACAACATGCACTTATAATATTATTGTTCTTGTGGTTATTATTTTTACTATGTTTGTGTTTCTAGGCGAATGTGTGCCTGTGACAAAAACCCCACCATCTCATTCAGATGAAATCTATGATCCCAATTTTCACAAGAGACATACACTGTTCTCTGGGACACATGTAATCCAAACAAGATTTTATGGAAATAACAAGGTTAGCTTTATATATTTTTAATACAAGCTATTTATTTCAAATTTAATTTTAAGGCATTGTTTTAAGCTCTTAGTTAGCAAAGTAGCACCTTGGATCTTCTTTTAATACTTGTCTCAAAACTACTCGTAAAATGCCTGATAAGTCTTCAATTTGATTCCATAGCTAAGTCTGTAATACTAATCCTCTGAAGATTGTTATTGAAATTAGAGAGCACTACTTAAAACAAACTTTTTTTTCTCTATCTCAACATCATTTAAAAAAAAACTTTGTTTACACAGAGGGTAAGACCACGTCACTCTGGTTAAGACTAGTCCTGCACGAGTTATTAAAAGTCACTCTATCTATCTATCTTTTATTGCAAAATTTATCAATACAGTGTTTGATTAAAGAATTAGTATGAGAGTCACCCAGAAAGTAATACCAGTTTTAGTTTTTAAATAACATTAAAACAGAACAAATTTTTTTAATGTAATTTTTTACTATGACATACCTTAATTTAATTTTCTACATAGTTCTCACCTTGATTTTATCGCTTGTCATATCAGGGGACAAGTTTTTGGATGCCTTCATCATATATATCTGCCACTAGTCCATTTAACAATTCTTTGGCTTCATCCTTCACGTTTTCATCACTTCTAAATCGTGTGTCACCCAAAAATGTCTTCAGCTGAGTGAACAAGTGATAATCACTTGGTGCCAAGTTTGTACTGTATGCTGGATGATCCAAAACTTCTCAGACAAAATCTTGAAGAAGTTTCTGGGTCTTGATAGCAGCATGTGGGTATGCATTGCAGTGCAGAAGTGCCACGCCACTTGACAATAGGCTCCACCGCTGGTTTTAATGGCCCACTGTAGCCACCATAGGTTGGGCAGTATTCATCCACCTTGATTGTTGTACACTTGGGAACAAACTCAATATGACTTTTTCCGGGTGGAAATTTTCTGTTTTAACTTACTCGGTTTGGTTGAGGATCAAGGATGGTACCATTCCATTGACTGACACTTATTGTTGTGAACATTTGTCCTCCCTTCATTAATAATTTGAATATGACTGTCAATTTTTGTGTTCACTTTAAACCCACACAAAAATGATAAAATTCCTGCTATTGATACAAAACTTGCATAGAACAAAGCCAGCGGGGGACTGAGGTTAGACAACCCAGAATGTGTGCCAGTTGTTGACATGGGTGGGCACTGTGCACAATTGGGTATTACTTTCTTGACGACCCTCATAGTTTGAATATGCACTCAAAATTTAACCAAGTATTTTGGTTATTCTACTACACATATTCCATCAAATACTATTGTAATACACATACCAGAAACTTTCTTAATGATAAAGAAGATTATGATGATTATTATTATTATAAGTTTGGAATACACAACTGGTTATTTTAATATATAAAATCCTTAATAAATCATCTTACGTAGATTGTGGCTGGACACACAAAGTCAAATTACTACATTTCACAATTGTATTGAGTGAAATTTATACTAAAAGGCCCTTGTAGCTGATATTTTTGAGATTGTGAGACCCTTACATACAACCGACCAGTAAAATAATAGTAATATTTAGCACCGCGTCTTACTACTCGTCGGGTTATACGCTTGACCAGTAAAAAAAAAAGACAGATTATGCTAAGAAATAAAAGATATAGGTGGTTTGATTTGATTTGACTATGATAAACTATTTCTTCACGCTAACATAATTCCTTTGTTTCAGGTGACTGCAGTTGTAATTCGAACAGGATTTTATACATCCAAAGGCGAGCTGATTCGCTCCATCCTTTTTCCAAAACCTGTCGACTTCAAGTTTTATTCAGATGCATTCAAGTTTGTTCTGATGCTTTTCTGTGTTGCACTCATTGGTATGGCATACTGCATATACCTCTACGTAATCAGATTTGTAAGTGAATATTATATATATATTCATTCTTCCCAGTATTTATTTCGTTAAGACCTGTAAAGAGGTTATCACATTTAACACTTTTAATCTACTGTTAATCATTAATTTAAATTACCAGCCTCGGTGGTGTAGTTGGCTAATGCACTAGTTTTGTGTTGAGCTAGTCTGCCGAGGATGGGTAGATCGAAGCTCGAATCTCGCTCGGGTGAACTGGTGTGGTTTTTACTAAATTGTTTTCCATCTCTCTCCACGCAAATGCGGGTTCACCTCCTCTAATTCAACCTTCCCAATTCCTAACCTATTATTGTAATTAGTACTCAAGTGTATAACCTGAATGGGTAGTAAAATGTGGTACAAAGTATTATTAATTTAAATTAAGTTTTGAAAAAATGTTGAATTGGGGAAAGATTACATCTAACTTTAATTTAGCAAAAAAATGTAAAAACTAAATAATCGAGGCTTTTTTTTGTTTGTTTTTATCACCTAAAATTAAAAGTTTACACATATATCTCTAGTTGGGGGAGAGTATTTCAAACATTAATAACAAGCGAATATTAAATTAAGTTCTATTACTTTGTTTTTACCTATCATAAGATATGAAAAAAAATCTAAAGAATAGTTTATTTACTCAGAAAAAATGTGTGTTTAAATGGCGCCTTATGCATGGTAAACAGCTTATGATTTGTGTCAAACTACAGACAAACAAATAATGATTTTATACTCCTTTTTTGACCCAATTAGAATATTTTAGGTCAACAAATTTGTTTTATCAATATATATTTCTTAGATTCAACTTAAAATCACCATATGGAAGTAATTGGAACTATTCTTTTCCTGTGTGTACTTTATGAGTATAGCATTTCAAACCACTTTGTAAAGTTTAAATTTTTGTATTCGTCATCTTAATTCACTTTCCTTTTAAAAGATTTTTGAGTTAACTCACCACACTTCATTTATACAAACATATTACCCTCAGTACACCTGGCGGATATTCTAACCTCAATCTGTCAGTCATTGGCAGTCTAGTCTACTGCGAAGGTAGCACCTTGGGTATTCTCAATATTAAAACTTTAATCTAACAGAAATAATAATCTTAGAAAGGGATTATGTTAAAATAGTAAAAATAATGAATATTGAAGTATTTAGTGTTTTATTTAACTATTTCTCTTTTCATTGGCTTATCATGGCAATGCAACTTTAATCTAGGGTAATTTTTCAAAATGGACCAAAGTATCAAATTAGTTTACTGGTTGAAAGTATTTTTTTAGAGGTCTATAGCCTTATTAATGTGAAATTTTATATTAATTTAAAATTTTGCTAAGTTGACAAATGATTTATAAGTGAAACAGCCTATATCATATGAATTAAATAGCCTATACATAACATTGGATTTAAAAATTGATTTGTATTTAGTGCTTACAACAAGAGGAAGCTTTAAAATGATAAGCCTACAAAAGTTCTATCTTGATCCCGAGCTTAGATGAAGAACTCGTCTCAAAGCTCGAAATCTGAGCACCCGCAGAACCTAGAAAAGATTAATACAATTCTTATGAAAAGAAAAGATTAATACAATTCTTATGAAAAGAAAAGAATATGCATAAGGGAGGGTGAGGAATAAAGCTAAATCAATAAACAAATTAAATGTGAGGTGAACATGTGGAAATAGTGAAGATTTGGTCATATTGAAACATATCAGCAACAATAATTTGAAACTTATTATATTAACTTGTATTTTATAATAATGGAAATTGTAAAATAAAAAATAAACTAATGAAGAAAAAACACCTAAGGAAATATGAAAAGTGTGGGAAGAATCCAATGCACAAAGGTGACATTTTCCTTTCTTCTGTCTTCTATAGTAGAAGTAGTCACACACATCTAAACAAAAATAGAATAATATTTCGGCATTGTTGCCTTTATCAAACGTAAAGAGAGAAGAGTGGACACACTTGTCACAAACACTGGATTATTTCATTTTGAATTAAACAAAGAAACTGGCACAGTGTTTTTCAAACAATTTCTTTGTTTAATTCAAAATGAAATAATCCAGTGTTTGTGACAAGTGTGTCCACTCTTCTCTTTTTACGTTTGATAAAGGCAACAATACCGAAATATTATTCTAGTTGTGTTAAAATGTGTGTGTGACTACTTCTACTATAGAAGACAGAAGAAAGGAAGATGTCACCTTTTTGCATTGGGTTCTTCCCACATTTTTTCTATTTCCCTGGGTGGGCTTTCTTCATCAAATTTATTCTTAGTCGTTTATTTTTCCTTTTTCTTTAGTTTTACCAATTTCCTTTATTATAAAAGTATTAAGCCACTGGACCACATAATTTTTAAACAGATATAAACTTGTAGCTAGTATATGCTGTCAATATTGTTTATAGACCTTCCACAAAAATTCACTCACTAAATTTGCATTTAAAATATTTGGCAAATATGTTTTATGTTTCAGGCTGATATTGAAACCATTCTACTTCGAACATTAGATATTGTGACTATAGTTGTACCACCAGCACTGCCAGCAGCTATGACAGTTGGTACAGTTTATTCATTAAACAGGCTAAAAAAATTGAAGATATTTTGTATAGCACCACCCAAAATCAATATTTGTGGAAAAGTCAAACTTGTCTGCTTTGATAAGGTAAGAATAAACTAAAAACTATCTAGGTCTATGTGATATGTTATAACAAAATGAACTAATCATATGTATCAATTGTATTGATTTAGTTCTCATCACAAATGCCAGGAAAATCATATTAATGACATGATAATCATATTTCCAATAATATAAATATATATTATGTATTTGATAAGTAAAATACTTTCTTTTGATTATTTTGTGTTTATGTGTATAACTCAAGGTTATTAACAAAGAATCTAATCTATGGAATTTGAGATGGGGCTGTAAGTAGGTGCACTAGTATTCCTCTTGAAAGCAGCTGGAAAATAACTTACGAATATAAGAGACAAAACATTCCCACTCACATGTTGATCTTCTCTAACTATGATTGAATCGCTCAAATTTTTTTAGAATACTCAATATTATACTAATTATAATACTTACTAGTAGTTTAATCCAACATAATTATTTCATCAATTTCAACAACAAAATNGAAAAAAAAAAAAAAAATGGTACTTAACTCTGTATTGACATTCTCGCTCCATTGTTTAAAAAGGGTGATGTTTATTCAAAACTCCTAATATATTCAAAAAGAAATAGCAAAACTGAGTAAAAATTGTGTTATACTTACATAAAACATTTTTGACTCCCTCTTTTAAACTTTGATTTTATTTTTTAAAGAATTTAAGACCTCATTTGTATATTTGGACCAAAAAAAAATCTATGTTGGGTTCCCAACGGTCAACACTTTGTATTAAATTTGTTTACATTTTATTAGAGGTTGCGCTTCTTATGGTTATTGCATTGCTTTTAAATTCCTCATTTATAAATTTAGACCAATAAAATAGGTACATTTTGACTATTGAGTCTAAAATGATATAGAGATATCATTGCTCTACAAACATTTCCCCTAAGAGGTTAAAGGAAAAAAGAACAAACTTTTTGAGAGACATACTTATTTATTTACTCTACGGCAGCGGTTCCCAAAGTGGGCTCCGCAAAGCATCTCCAAGTGCTCCTCGAATATATTGGAAATAAAAATAAATAAAATGTGACAACATATCAAAACTGTGAATTTGTGCATCCACGAACTGTGTACAGGTAAGTATTGGGTAGAAATTATTTACAGACTGCACGTGGTGAAACCAGACAGAGAGACTAGAGGGTGCCAATTAGCCCTGTCTCTGTGAGAACTTCACCACGCTTTCAGATATGATTGTTAGTTTCGACACATTTCCAGAATTTTCTGGGAAGATTCTATTGCATATTACAAAACTTGTGTTTCTTCGCACCTTCAGTCAGTTGAAATTCATTTGAAGGTCAGTCAGTATACTGTCAAGAGTCGAAACAATTCAGTAGCAGTGCATTGTTATTTATTTAATGTCGGAAAAATCAACCTGACATTGGAGCAGTACGAGTTCTTGAATGATTTGACATCAGATTCTGCGGTAAAAGAGAATTTGTCAACTAAGAAGTCACTATCAGCATTTTGATGTCAGCTATGAGATGAATTTGAAGTTTGTCAGATAAAACGAAATAATCCTTCCCTTTGCAATAACTTACTTATGTGGATCAGGATTCTCTGCCTTTGTGACTACTAAAACAAAAGATCTCGGCTGAATGCAGAGCCAGATATTCGGTTGCAGCTGTTCCAAACTCAACCGGATATAGCCACAGGGTGCAAATCAAAACACAGCAGTCCCATCCCTCTCATTAGAATCTAAGTTCGCGGTCTATACTTTTTTATATACCAAGTGACTTTTTTTTTTGCAGCCATGAAAATTATTTTTAACACTATCTGTATGGATAGCATATTATGGATTTACAATACCTACTTTGAATTCGTTATCAAATGTGTTGCTTTAGGTTAATAAATATGTTTTTTGTTGTTGTTTTGCGTTTATGTAGTTAAGTTCCTTATTTCTCTGAAATTAAAGGCGAAAATAACATTTATAATGAAATAAAAATTGATGTTTAACATGCCCAAATGCTTAAACATTAGTTTCCATTGTGAATACTGCTGTAATTAGGTTTAGTATCTAGCTATGTAGTCTCTATGTGAAAATATTGTCACCCTTATATCAAAGACACTTATTCGCAAAATTGTTGTTTTGAGAAAACGATATATAAAGTTACAATTTTCAATGGCTTTCAATGGGAAAAATTAAGTTTAGATCAAAATTAAAGCTATTTAGAAATCTAAAAATAATTTGTGCTTTTATTATAAGATAAAATATAGACTAACAACTTTAAAAAATGCAGTTTGGTAAAGTTAGCAAAAAATACTTGAGCATACCTTAAGCATCAAGATAATTATAGTGCTCCGTGACGTATTTCTCTCCTGAAAAGTGCTCTGCGAATCAAAAAGTTTGGAAACCACTGCTCTATGGCATCAGATAATTATTATGTTAAAACTAAGTAGTACTGTATCACTGTACAATTTAGCTCACAAAATTGTATTAATATATTTGTCAATATCTCAGAAACTGTTTGTTTTATAAAGATATATTTAAAATAAAAGTTTTTATTTTTAATAGTACTACAATTTTGCAATGATAAGTTATTTACTATCTCAAATAGTTGCAGAAATACAGAAAGGTCAGACTCAGTAAAGTACACTAAAAGTCATTTTCATGGGAAAAGGAAAATAACCATTTTATTTATAATCTTAACGCCTAGATACAAATTTTAATCAAAACCGTTAGAGCCGATTTTGAACAAAAAAAAAGTATATTTTTTGTTCTGGTGGCCCTTTATTAAACTACTCCTAATTTTAGGGTTAAATAGACACACGCAAAGGTGGCATTGCAAAGACCAATTTTTAGGGCTCGAGTCATGATGTAACATTAACATCTCGGGTTAGATTTTTTTTATGGTCGCATTACTTTACTTTTAGTTTTCAAAAAGTTAAATATATATATATGTGCATATAGATTGAAAATTATTGGTTTTATAAAAATATTTTTCAAATAAAAGACTTTTATTATTAATAGTGTAATATAGTGTATGTGTAATGATAAGTTATTCCATATCTAAAAACATTACGGAAATATGATAGAAAATTATAATTTATTCATCAAACTGGAACCCTTGAAGTAATTTTGAAAAAAAAAATGAGAGTAGCCATTTTTTTCTGTAATATTTATCAATGCTTGGAAATAAAATATAATCAAAATTGTTAAAGCCAATTTTGATACAATCGATTTTATCTCTTTTCACCTTTAAGGAAACTACCCTTAATTTTAGGGTTGGATAGCCAATTCCAAAAACCCATCGAGGAAGCCCTATGAAAACTCTATAAACCAAATCCTAGCCCGATCGGTAAAACATTTTAGGCTCTAATCTGAGGTACAGACGGAAATGCAAAAAAACACATTTTCGGATTCGGGGGATGATGAAACATCGAAATTCATTAAAATATTGAGTTCGATTTTTTTGACAATCATAATACTTTATCTACCTGTAAGGTAGCGAGAAAGTAAAAATCATATTGATGTGGAAAAATTACCCTTTTATACCTATCTTTTTGAAGGCTCGAAATCTAATTTGAGGCTTATAAATAAAGTGAATATTCAGATTTTAAAAAAAGTGTGGGGGTATAGGGATTACATGAAATAGTAGAGGAAGCAAGACTGAGATGGTATGGGCAATGGACATGTCATGAGGATGGAGAAGGAGAGGATGCCAAATAAAATAATGGAAATGAAGCGTGTAGGGAAAATACCGCGAAGGAGGCAAAGAAAGAGTTGGAAGGAGCAGATAACATTAAGTGTGCAAGTTAGAGAAGAAGAATGGGAGCATTCAAAGAAAGAAGAGTGGGGAAATGATAGAGGAAGATGGAGGTATCTTTATTAAACTGACCCGGCCACAGGCTGAAAACGGTTGATGATGATGAACTATGAATTGTGAAAGAAAGTACATTGTGCATTACTTGGTAGTTCACACCATAACTTTATATTTGTTGCTACTTTTAACTACTGCTAAGAATACAGTCTAGTGTCGCTCATCATCCTAGTTCTATAATAGTGATAAGCTTTGTTTGAAAATGTGATTTATTTTTACTTGGTGTCAATCTTGTTTTAAGCAAAATAGTGATAAGAATATGGTTTTTTGCTCTTTCTAATTTTTTACATATATTTAGTTTAGGTTTCTAGACATTTTCAAACATCGATCTGTAATTCTCATGTTTTAATTAATCAATTTTTTACTTGATTGTTTTTTATTATTACTAGACTGGTACGTTAACAGAGGATGGATTGGACATTTGGGGAGTTCTAGGCTGTGAGAATTCAAAATTTCACTCGTCATTGGTATCTTCCCCTCTGAAACTTGATGTAACATCCCCACTAGTTGCTGCTATGGCTACCTGTCATACCTTAACTAACATTGAAGGAAAGCTGACTGGTGACCCCCTTGATTTGACCATGTTTGAAGCAACACAGTGGGTAAACAATAATGAATAATTAACTCATATTTATTTAAATATCTTACATGGACTTGAATGTGTTGCCATTTTGATTTTACATTATCAAAGTTAGCGCATCAAAACATTATTAAAAACAAGTATTGTAAATTGTATCAAGTATATAACTTTATTTATATTTTGAATTAGGCCTATGCATGTATTTATCTCTTTTTAAAGTATAGTAGTTTTTCTGGATATTGTTCGTCTAGTCTAGATAAAAAAACTAGCAGACATTTCATAAATCTTTGGAAAACTTATTTTCGATATATACATGTATACATTTAAAAAACAACTGCTGGTAAAAAATATCTTATTTATGCTAATATTATAAAGTGTATTAATATAACTTATTTTGTAATGCATGATTTTTAGTGTATTAATAAATGCTCCAAGCAAGTCAAGATTATATCATTAATTATTTACTTTTAAAACATATTTTAATGTTGGTCTCACTTCTGATATGCAACATCGCCAAGTATCAAACCAAATGCATTTCTCTGAATACTTAAACTAACTTTCTGGCCTTAAGGAACTTTAAAGTTTCCCGAACATAAATCTTGCCACTCAACGCTATCCTGAGACACCTCCACCCTCCAATCACCAACTTGACACACAACCTCCTTCTAATACATTTTTATATTATCCTCCCATCAACATCTCGGCATACCAAGGGATCCTGTTTTTTCTACTAAGATATTATGTACACACTTGTCTTCACCCGTGCACGCCCCATGACCAAAACTCCTTAGCCAATTAATATGCTTGGAGATGTAGAAAATTAATCAATTCTAGACTTTTATAATCCTTATTTAATTTGATGGTCAAGTAAATATTGAGTTGTGTAATATTTTCAGGATCTAATTGAACCAGGACAAGACACAAATCGTTATGACATGCTCACACCAACAGTGGTTAAACCAATGCGCAAGGTGGGTGTTTTTTTGCAATATTTTAAACTCTTATATTTTATTTTTGTGTAAACTATCTATTACTCCTACAACAATGTAAATTGTGACCAGTGTTCATCTTTTCACTGTAAAATCCATATTGTGTTTTTTCATTTTATATGTCTTTCTACCTCTCCTGTGCCTTCTTCCAAATGTAATACAATTAATTACCTCAAAAAGGGAAAAGAGGTTTTCCTTAAAGAGATATACTATATATATTCACATCCTATATCCACTTCCTGTGTTTGCTCTTTGTGTTATTTGTCCCTTTTACATGTTCCTATCTAATTTTCCTGTCATTCTTTACCATTTTCATTTTTCTACCTTTTGTGTTGTTTGGTTTCCTTGTTTAGGAAGTTGCGTTGCGCTTTTCACACTCCTCCCTGACAAGTACTGATAGAATGAAACCTAGGTCAGGGATTGGGTGGTAACGATCGATTTTCGTCAAGAGGCAGCCAGCCATTCATTACCACTTTGTCCAATGGCAGCAATGTAAAGTGTGAACTATAGTCTTTTCATTATAAAAGCCTTACTGTGTTAGTTCCTTTTGTATGTTTCTTTCCCCCTCTCCTATTTCTTCTTCCGAATATATTTCTATTACAATTATTATTTTTGTATGCCTCTTTAATTTGAACCTAATAAGGAAAGAAATTACCAGTCTAAATGAAATAGTTATGTTTTAGTACCATTGAAAACCTTTTGATTCGACAGCTCTACTTAGTAGGGTTAGCTTTGTGCTGAAACTAGATTGAGGCCAATCATACCTATGTAGGTGCTAAGTTGTAGCTTTAATGACATGGGGAGTAAACATTATGAATTTGAGACAATATTTACCACTTATTAAACCGTCTCTGTGCTGATATATTTGTTTTTTTAAAACAACCTAACGATTTTATTAACTACTGGTAATAACTATATTGTCACTACCCCCTTCCCTGTGGGCCTAACGTGTCAGGATGGCTTACTGGGAAGGATTAATGGTGGGAAAATATATGTGTGGTTTTGTGATTTATAGACGGCTTTGGTTTTTAGGGTTTATTATAGGACTACCAACTACTACAAAATGTGATGATGTAAGAAGTTTATAAAAAAGATATAAAGACTTTACTTAAGAGCTCACGACAACTGGTTAGGTAATAAATGCTTAACCGATGGCCTTAATGACACACTCGGTGGTCCTACACGGATACAAACCCAGTACCTTGGGCATGGCTGTTACCCTCCAGCACAAGTATCAGATGATCTGGTGATCTATCCCGCGCAGCCCCAAAAAAGGGTAGAATGACCCCTTAGTGTAACTATTATTTTGTCAGCCCAGATAACTCTAAAACAGAACCATATGTACTACACAATGGCCTGGTTGCCAACTACAATGCTGACACACAGTTTTGAGCTGTCAGCTCTTTTGTTCTATAGTTTCATTACTAATCAAAACAAGCTAACTAGACCAGTTCTGTCACTTGCAACTTTCAACACTTATAATGTCAATTTAAACTAATATCCCACTTTATGACAATACCTTGATTTTCTTACAAATGGACATTTGGAGCACCTTTTATAAAATACAAACATTTTTATTGCTGCCAAAATAGATGACATTTTATTTTATTATTAGTGGTATTTTATAGGTATGGATAATCTCAATAAAAAGCTACATCTACAGATCTTAATGTAAGAATATGATAAAGTAGACCTAGTTACTTTTATAGCTGTCAGCTATGTCCATGTGTAATAACTTTGGAGTATAGTAATAATTTAAACAGCGTAATGATGACATACATTTTGTTGCTTTTTTTCCCTAGGAATATCAGGATAAAACTAAATGGGTTGGTGGATTGGATATGGAGACAAGTGAGGTAAGACATGTTTAAATTTAAATTCAAAATAGTCCCTTCATATAAGATAAATGTTACCTTTCTACATATTGTAATTTGTAGAATGGTTTCAGTAATGAATATTAGTATTCAAATACCTATATTAGAAAGTATAAATTGTTTCAACTTAATCATTTTGTAAGGTAGGTTTAGTATTGTTTTAAAAAGATAATACTTTTTCTACAGCAGCGTTCAGCAATTAATTTTGTTTGCGGACCGGGTCATATGACCATATTAAAAATAAATTCAATAGCCACCTGAATTACAAACAGTCATTTGGTCCAATTTCAACCTTTTTACCCAAATACAAAATGAGCCGTTTTTTGAGTTGTGTTTTCTTTAGTCTGAAGATTTAAATCCACAAACATTTTGTAACTATATCTGCTTTAATACTATGTTCACAAAAACAAAACAAAAAAGGCGGCAGTTTGAAGCAGTTTTGGCTTAATTTGTCTACTTTATCACATGAAAATGTTTGAGATATTGTGTTGTACATGTTGACTATGTTTGGGTTCACATAAGCCAAACAAGATTCTCAGCAATGAACATCATAAGAATAACCTCCGCAACAAGTTTAACCAAAAACCCTTGCAGGACTAGCTTGTGATTTACCTGTACCACTATAGCTCCCGACTTTCGCAAATAGTGGAAGACAAGAAATGTAATTTTTCTCATTAGATTTAAATGCTTGTATCCTATTTATATCAATTCTTTCTCTGTTAGTATTTAAGAATAAATAATAATGTTTATGAATGAATGCTTTAATAATGTGGTTGTATTAGTTATTCAGGGGACTTTAGACTTCTGCCAGACAGTTCTTCTGCCTCTACAGGCCAGAAGGAAGAGCTTCACAGGCCAGATCTGCCATGGGCCATCGTTTGCTCCCCGTTGGTCTCCTATATATTATTTTATTCGTTTCAGATACCTTATGAAATTGGCATTGTCCGTCAATTTCCATTTAGTTCATCAAGACAATGTATGACTGTGATTGCCCGCACTTTGGGCTCAAACCACATGACATTATATTGTAAAGGTGCTCCTGAAAAGATCAGCTGTTTGTGTAGACCAAATTCAAGTAAGTTTATTAACGGTTGAACCTACCAAATAAATCGTCTATCATAATCTGAAATAAATATATTTTCAAAAATATTGTAGCTTAATATAGTTTTTATTTATCAAAAATTGCTAGTTCTGCACCTGCTATTAACTGGAATTAGTTTATTTAATAATTTTCTTTCAAATAACAAATTTTTACTTGTTTACAAAATAAACACCTAGGTAAAAATTGTTTCCAAAATTCATCACTAAAATTACATCAAACATTTGGTATGGTATTTATGATATTAATCCAAACAAAGATTAAAGCACTAGAAGGCTAACCATTAGGGACATGCAAAATTCGCATCTGTGATAAAACGAATTTTTACACAAATTCTATTGTTTTCACATGAATAACACGAATTTAAGTTTTTTTTTAAATACACACAATTTCTTTGTAATTGGGCTAATACCACATCATGAAATATAATTATTAACGTGGTAGCACTGGTGTTAGCAGTATACCAGAGCTTCCGTTTATATGAATAGTATTTTTTTACTTATAGGTATAAAATGGATCACAGGAAAAATGAGTTTTTTCAGGTTTATAATATTATCGCTTTTTGAGAAAAATAATACCCTTTTCCCCTAAAAATAACTTCATCTTTTGCATGTGTCTACTAACCATACATCCCTTTGGGTAAATTAAAGGCAGCAACATATAAGTGTAAATTCCATTATAGTCTAGCTTTTATGGGGTAATAACTAGTAACTCATATGCTTGCTTGAAAAAAACTTTTACTTAACACATTACTTTATTGTTATTATTGTTATTATTATTATTAGTTCCAGAAGATTTTGGTTCTGTGTTGATGAATTTTACATCTGCTGGATACCGTGTAATAGCACTTTCTTACAAACCAATGGATTTAAAATTTAACTGGCTTCAAGCACAAAAGATTAAAAGAGAACAGGTATTTATCAACAAATTCACATTCACATTGTTTTTGTGTCTTAGTTATTGTCTATTCGATTTTATATAATGCTTAAACTACTGATCTCAGAAAATATTTATGGTTTCTTTTTATAACTTTCAATAATTGACTATTAAAAATAAAGCTTTTAATGGGTAAACATTAAAAATAAAGCTTTCAATAATTGAATATTAAATATAAATTTCTAAATAACTCTAAGATAAAGATTTAGATCCTAGAAAACTATTATTTATATAATTGTTTGATATTACGTGATATTAATATCATTTTTAAATTATTCTAACTAAATCTGAAATGCTGCTTTTAAATTTTTGCTTAATTAACATCATCACCATCATCAACTGATCCCAGCCTTCGGCCGGGTCCATTTAGTAAAATGCCTCTATCTTCCTCTATTCTTCCACCACTCTTCCTCCTTTAATTTATTTCATTCTTCTCTTCTCACTTGAACACTTCTGTTAGCTGCTCCTCCCATCTCTTTCTTGGTCGCCCTTGCGGTCTTTTTCCTACATACTTAAGTTCCACCATTTTCCTCAGCATCTTCTCATTTTACATTCTAATTACATGCCCATACCATCTCAATTTTGCTTCCTTACTATCTCATGTACTCCCTGTACTCCTACTCTTTCTCGGATAACTTAATTCATAATCTTGTTTTTTTTCCTCGGAACAGCTAATACTCTTCTTACAAACTTCATTCCCATGGCCTCCACTTTCCTAGTCTATTACATTCAATGTCCATGTTTCTGTTGCATATGTGACAATGGGTACAAAGTACGCCCTGTACAAAACTTCCTTACATTTCAAGGTAATTTCCCTTCTCCATAGCATATCTCTTATGTAACTATAGAACATCTATCCCTTCTGTCCTCTTCTAATTAAATCCTCTCTACTGACACCTTTCACCTCAATCACACTTGCAAGATATTTTACGTTCTGTACTTTTCTCAGCTCTACTCCATCTAACCTTGTAGTTTTATTAGGCCTCTTCCTTGTCATTACCATCACTTCACACTTTGCCATGCTAAATTTCATTCCACACTCTTTCACTTCCTCATTCCATTCCTGTATTTACTCTTTCTTCTCGTCCAATACCTTCAAGCCATTAATTAACATCATGGCGTTCATTCTTTCCTCCCAGTTTATTCATGACCGCTCCTCTGCTTCACTCCATTTTTTATTTGGAGCCTCACTGTCCCCCCACTCTCCACTTTAACACAACTCCTGTTATCCTCATACATGCTTTTCATNCACCCCCCATACCATCAAGTCATCAGCAAACATTATGGCTTTCATTCTTCCTCCCTGAGTTTTCCTGCCACTTTGTTCATGAACATTCCATTACCATTACAAATAGTAATGGTGAGAGGGAAATCCCCTGCTTCACTCCATTTTTTATTTGGAACCACACCGTCCTTCCACTCTCAGTCTTAACATAACTCCTGTTAGCCTCATACTTTCTTTTCGCTCGCATTACAACTTCTTTTTCCACTTGGGCCTACTCCATCGTTTTACAATCTTTATTTTTACACATGCTATCATATGTCTTCTCCACATCTATAAAAACCATTACTAAGTCTTTCCCATATTCATACCTTCTTTCCATCAGCTGTCGTCTGGCAAAGATTAAATCCACTGTAGACCTCTTTTACCTAAATCTGTGCTGTTCTTCTCCACCTTCCTTTCATTTTATTTCTTATTCTCTTTTCCAGTATTTTCTCAAATTTTTTTACATTGGCACATCAACGTTATTACCCTATAGTTTGTACACCTCTTCTTGTCTCCTTTATTGAAAATAGGTATTATACCTCTATTCTTCCAGTCTTTTATTCTTCTTCCAAACCACTCTCAGCACCCTGTATAACTATTGTATACCTACTTCAGCTGCTGCTCTTATCATTTCCACAGTCAGTTCGTCCACACCCAGTGCTTTCCCTTGTTTCATCCTCTTGAATGCGACCTCCACTTTTTTCCATGTTGGACCTCTGCCCTCCTCTTCTGCTATTTCTACCTCCTCTGTTTCACTTTCATTCCTTCCCTTTTCCATATTGAACATGTTCTCAAAATATCTCATTCATAGTTCCTTTTCTTCCTCTCCTCAACGTTCTTCCTTCTTTATCTATAATTATAACTTCTTGTCTTTTCTCTCTTATGTTTCTTACTTGGCTATATAACACCTTCTTACTTCCTTCCACGTCTCGTTCCAGCATTTCCATCCAATCCTTATTGGCTTATTATACAACTCACTTCGCTTTTTTCTCAGTTTTTTCATTCCTATTCTTAAAACTACAAAATACTTTATTATTCTCCTTTACTTCTTCCTTCACCCTATTGTTCCACCAGGGTGTCTCCTTCCATTTCCTCTTATTACTTGTCCTCCCACATACCTCCTCTGCTGCTCCCACCAGACTGTTATTAAACCTTTCCCATTCAGCCTCTACATTTTGCATCTCATTCTTGGGTATTAAGCTTTTTGCCTTTCTTAGTTACAGCTCTTTCTTGTCTTACTAACTTTCTCCTACATTCCTAACCCTTTGTCTGCCACCAACAAACAACCTGTGGTCACTATCTAAGGACACACTTGGGTTCACCTTGATGTTTATGATCTGCCTTTTCATTTCTTCATCCATGATAAAGTAGTCTATCACCGAAATTTGCTCCCCATCCCAACTGTATCTAGTGATCTTATGGCGTTCTCTTTCGTTCTTATACCAGCTGTGTGCCACTTTCATTTTATTTCTTGCGCATAACTCCAACAGCCTTCTACCCTCCACGTTTCTCTCTCTCTCTCCCTCCCNCCTCCCCCATCCTTCATTCCCTTACACCTCCTCAAACCCTACTCTCTCTTTTCATATTTTTGCATTCAGAGCACCCATTACTATCTGACACTCGTTTCCCACATATCTTTCTATGTCTTCCTCAAACTTGTATTTTTATTCTGCTGGACACACCACTTGTGTGGTATACACCTGTATCACCTGCATCTTTTCCCTTTTGTCATTGTTATACCTCTGCCAGCAGCCCTTCTCCCAATATGAAGCCTACTCCATTTTTCTTCCCTTCATCATTCTCCACATCTAATGTATAATGAAGCCTTTCCTTACTTCTCTCATGCCATTCCCTCTCCGATTGTTCTCGCTTAGGCCCAGGACATCCACTCTTCTCTCGTCCATCAAATCCACGATCTCTTCCACTCTTTCGGTTAGTGTTCCAATGTTCATAGTCCTTATGGCTGTCAACAATTTTTCCAATCCGTCATTTTACTATGTTTTCTCGAGTATGGGTATGTTTCGGCCACCAGCTTACTAAGCCTGATTAGTGGGGCTGCCACTTACAGATCCTCAGGTAGATCTCTTGGGGTAACCTTCCCTAACTGAGGCTAGCTCATCATCACCAGCCCTCTCACTCCCAGCCCATCCAGCTGGGAGCCAACTGGCCAGACCCTGTTCCAAGCTTATTGGTTTTGACCTGACTGATCTCCTGTCTGCACCTGAGCAAGTTTACGTTAGGGTTCAACCCAACTCCCGCCAGGTTACTCAGATCCCGGGGTACACCACTTGGCGGTGAGATCAGGATTGAGTAGGAGAGACTAATAAGTGGGACTCACTAGATAGGCTCCATGTATTGCACATCACTACCCTCTTAGTAAACATGACACTTAAATTAGTGAAATTAAAAAAAGAATGTTATATCATAGCAAATACACTATTTTTCAAATGGGGGTCATTTCAATATTTAGGCATTTGGTAACTTCAGGAATGTTTTATCTTTCATAAAATTATAATTCTTAAATATTCAGTTTTCCTAGAACTAATTCCATCTTGACATTCCTACCAACTTAATATTCTATAGGTATTATTGTTATAGTAATAATATTAATTATAATGAATATAACTAGTATAAACCAAAAGCATACTTACCCTTGACAGCATTAATATGTCATTTTTACAATTATTTTATTACTTTTATACCTACAATATGTTTAATTAGTTTTACTAATTGCTTTAATATGGTTTAGGTGGAGACTGATTTAGAATTTATTGGTCTCTTAATCACACAAAATATGTTGAAGCCTGAATCATTGCCAGTTATTCAAGAATTAACAGCAGCAAGGATCAGGTGTGTGATGGCAACAGGTGAGTACTGGAAAAAAATATTTTTTATTACATTCCACATAAATAGGTTAATTTTACCCATATGTTTGTGGTTAAAAGGAATTAATTTTGGATAGCCATAATGGGCACTTGTAGCAAAAAAAAAGGCCATTGCACTTGCTTTAGTAATAACTAATAAGAAAATTGACATTCTTTCTCTAAACACAGCTTCACCATCATCACATGAGGTCAAGTCCGTATCCAGGATTTATGTTCGGAAGAGGGTTCGGGGGGTGGGAGGGGGGGACATCCCAAAAAGTAATAAACAAGAAATATTTTACAGCACAAGGATTACTATTTTATTCCACTATCATATTTGTAAAAAAAAAAAGTGGGAACCACCTAAACTGATGATATGGTTAAATCTTCGTTTTTATTCCATTCGCCTTATTTTTCATATATTTTTTCTTCTATAACAATAACATGTTTTGGTGAATTTTTCACCATCTTCAAGTCCTATCTGTATTAAAGATGATCGATTTTACTCCCCATATTATTGGAAAGTTGTGAAAATTTTATCTAGTGTGATGATCAACCTATATATGTGGGAGTCGTGAGGTACCGGTATATATTTATATATATTTTTATGTGATGCAAATTATGTTCAGTTTTTCTACAAATGTACTTTAAAGAACTGAAAAAGTTACACATTAATTTGTATTGGGTCTACATATTTTGGGTCTGCTGTCCATAATTTTGGTGAAAAGTATGCTCAAACTAAATATCAACAATCTATTCTATGTTATCACTAGAAAATTAAGCTGAACCATTGATAATATTTTAGAAAACATTCTAAAGTAGTTTAAAGAAAGGAGTGGTAATCATTACAGTTAAGACTTAGATAGAAAACTCTCAAAATACCTATAACAAAATCTATATATTTTTTAAAATTTAATGAATTAGATAGTTTCCAAATTGGTTGATGTATTAAGTGACATTCAAATTCAACAAGGTTTATTATAATTTGCTTTTAATGAGCAAATTAGTCTTTCTCACATTGACTTGGTAAGTTTGTTTATTAATTGCCTGTTACAACCCATTATTATAACGGTAATTATAAAGACTTTTGCACAACATAAGTTTCAATTTTTCTTCATGTTCTTTAATTTAATTTTACAGTTTCCATGATTATGGTATTTTATATACCGAAACATGTTGAAAGAATATAAATCAGCGTCCTTCTATGGCTGATTATCTCAAACTTTAAAATTTCAAAAATTCTTACCCAACATATTAGATTACAAACCTTATTTTTATCCATGCTATATTATATTCTTCAAATCTTTGTAACGAGAACACAGAATCACTTTTTTAAACATCATTTGGCAGATGTTAACCTGCTAATTCAAATTTTATAATTAGTTACAACTCAGCTGAACTTTAAACTTTGTTTTGCCCTTAATTTATTGTATTCATGTTTTGTAACACATTCTTAACATGTAACACTTGTATATTAGACTTGTCATCAACCTCTGGTTTAATTTATTTGATGATGTTAGATTATTTTATTGAAAATTTGTTGCTCATTAAAAGTAAATTAAATCAATCTTGTTGAATTTTAATGTCACTTAATACATTTATCAATTTTGAAACTATCTTATTCATCAAATTTAATATATATATATCTTGTTATAGGTATTTTCATAGCTTTCTATCTAAGTCTTAAATTTAACAAAACATTGATGATAAATAAATGAATTATCATATTTGTTTTAAGATATTGCCATTTGAAATGATCTTAGCTTAAACCAAATATATATATATATTCATGTGAACTGTACAAAATACATCTAGAAAAGAAATTTTTTTAACATAGTTTGCATATTAGTTTTGCATAATTCTAATAAATGAATTACATAAGACCTATTGTAAATACTAGAAATAACCACCACTATAAATAAACTTGACCAAACACTCAACCAAAGAGATAATTATTTCCAACCTCTCCCCTCAAGGGTGATAGGAAATTTCATCAAAACCCCATGATACACCCGTATGTAGTAGATATTTACATAACCTGGCTTACTAAATCATAGTCATGTTTGCCATTTAAAATTTTGAGGATCTATTATTAAACAATTTTACTTTCCGATTAATGTTTTACAGCTTAGTAAGTGAAATAAAACAAAATTATTATTAAATGCACTCAATGGTAATTTATAAAACTGGCTTCAAGTCAACAGACAAAAACATTAATAACACTTATGTCAAACGGTCTAAACAATAATATTGCCAGCAACATTAACAAGGAAAGTGCGAGGAAATACACCTTGTAACTTCATAATAAATGTGTTCACACATTAACTCCCCCCTTCACCCCATTGATAGATTTTCCTACCTCATTTACTTACCCAAACCCATTCATGCCAATAGGACAGGTGCACACTAACAGTTATTCTTTCTTAAAACTCTATTTCTAACTCATTCGCCTCCGATATTTTTTTTAAAACATGTTTCTGAGGGGGAGGAGGGTTGATCCTATAACTCCCTCCCCCTTCCCTCTTAAATACAGCCCTGTGAGAGGTTATACAGGTTGTACACAGCTTTAGTTACAAGATTTCAAAAAAATATGCAATATGTCTTTATATTTATTAGTACTCACTCTTTGACTGTATCATACAGTGCTTATTTATACATTTGTCTTCCTTCACCTCTGACAAGATGTGTATTAATCACATCTTGTGAATATATGGAATGCCAGGCCTCCACCGTGGTTCGGATCTCGTTAAACTGTAGGTCCTACATTTCATCTCATAATCACCCTACCATTACACATTAGCGTAAGTGCGTATAAACCGAACGAATAATAATAATAATAATATACATTTTTCCTATCTTGATACAATTTGATAATCTCTTTACAGTAAAAATCTGGCACTGCAACTCTCAACCATTCATCACAGCTTAGTACTCTAGAAACTGTCGTCCCCCAAGGTGCTTCTTTAATAGCATAAACAAATGGAATGGTTTTTCATGGGGAATTACCAGATAAACTTACAATTTATTGTCCATATGCATCTTGTTTGATAATGTATTCAGAATTTTAGGAAACAAGATTGATTATTAATACTTTAACGTCAAATTTGGATCTAAAGGTGGTGACTTTGCATTTCTATATTATAGGCCTTGGCATGTTTTAGGAGACAACATTCTGACAGCTGTGAGCGTAGCTCGCAACTGTGGCATGGTATTGCCAAATGAATGGGTGATTCAGGTGAAGGCCCAAGCACCGGATGAAACACACTCATCAAGAATTACTTATAAAATTTTGGATACATCAGTAGAGAATAGCTATGCTTATAGTGTAAGTTGATATTTCAAATCTTAAAGGGAGGGATATATTCTTCACTATAATCACTTTTTTTTGCTATGAATGATTTTATTTTATGTCCATAACATCTTAAACCTGTCCAGTTTATCCACATTCTAACAAAAATTGGGTAAGTGTAATAAAGTTAAAAAAATATGAGAAAAAATACTCCAGGATATGTGTGTCTAAAGAGTGGAAAATCAACTAGAAAACAACCTCTCAATGCACCCTCCCAAAATTTGAAATCCATTCTACTAACAATTGACAATCCAGCCCATTGCGAGAATGACGTGGAAGAAAATTCCTTTCTTGTCTCTACCCATAATACAAAATCACTCTCTGTGCCTCCCCATCTTCTTGTACAGAAACATTTGATGTCTTCCCTCACCAGTACCAAGGGCCAGTTTCATAGTCAGACTTAGTACGCCTCAAGTGCGATGCTACACCAAATACAAGATGACACCTACCTAAGCTCGAATGGAATGGGCTAGAATCACATATTAAATGGGCCCATTCCATTCTGGTCTATGTAGGTATCATCCTGTATTTAGTGTAGCACCGCACTTGATGTGTACTAAGTGTCTATATGAAACATGCCCCAAGTCATTAAGTGAGTGTCAGTGAAACCGATCTTATTTTAGTATCTATATGAGTATTTAAAAGATTATCTATTAAATGACTTTTAGGATTGTATGTCTATAATGGAATGTGAAAAGTGGCACTTTGCATTGGATGGAAAATCTTGGGCTGCTGTCTGCTCACACTTCCCTGAGCTTTTGCCTTACATCCTTACAAAAGGAATAGTGTTTTCTCGCATGGGACCTGACCAAAAAACTCAACTTGTAGAATACTTGCAGAATTTGGATTACATTGTTGCCATGTGTGGAGATGGAGCCAATGATTGTGGGGTAAGTTAACTCATTTGCAGGTAATTTTCATTATTTCTTTAAATAGCTTCACTTTATAATACAGTAAGTCCTGCTATAACGTTGCCTATTAGAACGTTGTTTGGTTACAACGTTGTTAATAATCTGCGACAATTTTTTTTAAATAACGTCCGCTATTGGGTA
This sequence comes from Timema californicum, assembly GCA_902141385.1. NCBI lineage: Eukaryota > Metazoa > Arthropoda > Insecta > Phasmatodea > Timematidae > Timema > Timema californicum. The sequence goes on along the minus strand of CABFOW010002240.1, from coordinate 19,973 downwards.
CAACGTTGTTTTTCAGCTGAACACGCGCCAAGTGTCAACTGCCTGGCTCCCATTTGTGTGGGCCTAATAGGCCTATGAGTCATGCAGGTCAAGTCAGAGATTTATATCCCCCCC